>CAJQZJ010012348.1:4052955-4063265 GCA_907164525.1 Lophiomys imhausi | reverse complement strand
GCAAAGGACACTTTTTCTTAAATTGCTACAGCTTTGAAAGAAGGACTCTTCTTTAGGATTTGTTGAAGATGTTTTCTGGTTCTTGCAGCTGGGAGTCTTCTCTTTCTTCTATTCCTATTATACTTAGATTTTTGTCTTTTCACAGTGTCCTTGATTTCTTGGAGGTTTTTGTGTCAGGAATGTGAAAACATTTTCTTTGACAGATATATCTATTTCTTTGATTTTTAACTTCTATGCCTGAAATTCTTTCTTTCATCTCTTGTATTCTGTTGATGATGCTTGTGTTTGTAGTCCCTTTTTCCTAAGTTTTCCAGTTCCAGGATAATCTCAACTAGTGTTTTCTTTATTGCTTCAAATTCTCTTTTCTGTTTTTCTTTGTGGGGTTTGTTTTCCTCCCTTAAGTCATATATCACTTTCATAAGTATATATTTAAAGCCATTTTCTTGTGTTTCAGTTATGTGAGGATGTCCATGCCTTTAGTTAGCATTATAGCTAAGTTCTGGAGATGCCATATTACCTTGGTACTTTGGTAGTGCTCTTATGCTGGTCTTTAGCCATCTGGTTGATCTTGGCATTGTCTGGTTGTTCCTGGTGCCCACTTGCCTTGGCACCCAGGGAAGTCTCCTGGTCAGGAGGTTGGCTGATCCTGTGATCTAGATGTCCATCTACAGATGATGGGTAGGCCCATGTACTAGACACTGGATCTTGGAGAGTATCTGAAGCCCTCTTCAACTGGTTGTGACACAATTGGACCTATAGGCAAGAGATTTGAATGTAGGGACTAATCTGTATGGTACTGAAAACTAACAGGTCTCTTTAGAAAGGCAGTTAGAGCTGTGAACCAGAGGCTGGATCTGTGCATTACTGGAACGAGGGTTTTCTCCTTACAGACATAGTTATTTTGGGTTCAGTATCTCAGCTGCTCATTCATTCAACAGTTATTAATCTCCATTGGAACTATGGTGTGGAACTTTGTGTTGCTCAGTCTGGCAGCTCCACTCAGGATGGAAGACAGAATTGTTGTACCTGAGGCTAACTGTTTCAGAAGCTCTGATGCTCAAGGGTGTGACCAATCTCAGTTTTTGCTCGGGAAACAAGGACACAGGGTTTGTTTTGCTGTCAGCATGGCTCCTGATCACTGATACCACTGAGCTTGCCTCCTGTTACTCAGATACCAGGCACGATGGATGCTGCTATGTTTGGATCTTCAGAAAAATTTCTCAATGACTTTGTTCTCCCGTGGTCTGGCTGTTCTTCCTGGTAAGGTGGACAGGTCCTTTTGGAGGCTGGAACTCAGGAAGTCAGGTGGGACCATTGACATGAGGTTGGAGTTTTGATCTGGAAACACGCTTGGATGGGGCCTGGAGCCCCTCTCCAGATGTATGACAAAGTCAACTGGCCTGAAGGTGGTTGTTCCTGGAGCCTGAGTGTGCTCTTTAGCAAGGTGACTAGGCCCAGTGTTTGCTGTGGAAATACAGACACTGTCTGTGTGTCACAGTCAGCAGCAGGGCTTCACATTCACTCCAAAATTGAGACTTTACTTTTTATGTGTATTTGTTTATTTCCTTTTTTGTTGCTAGAGCATTATATAACGTCCAACAGTTTTGAATCATTGTGTCTTTCATCTTTATGTGTCAATTTTTATTTAAATATATCAAATTCAAGGTATTTATACCTGAGTATGGTGCTTTGCATTCAGTTACTTTTGAATTAAGCATAAAAGTGCAATTTTTTTAAAGCAAATTTTACCTGATCAGATATTTCATTCTCTGTGTCTGGTCTGTGGTTCTCATGCTATGAGTAGCTCAACTTTGGTTTTTTAGCTCACAGAGAAAAGGTGTTTCCATCTTTCATCTGCAAATTGAAATAGTTTTAACTGATCCTGTTCTCTTCCCCCTTCTCTGTGAAATAATTGGATTCAATGCAGTAGTTCCCTAGTTCAGCACATCTTTGAATCTTCCCGGGGTCTCTTACGCTGGCACTATCCCAGAATACTTTCTGCCTACCGGATGTCCCACCTCCTATTCTGGATTAAGTGATAGGCCATCAGATATATTATTGACTGGTGAAGTTTCCATACAGGCATAAGAGATCCTATCCACAAAATACAAAATTTTCATTGAAGATATTTTCATTTCTTTTCCAAGTATATTTTTTCTTTAACTAGGAAAGTTTGTACTTTTGGTGTTGTTGTACTTCATTTGACTTTTTAAAATTTATTTTTTATAATAACATTTGTATTTATTTATTTTGAAATGATTTTTGTTGGAGATCATCTCATCATATAACAATCCCACATGGAAGCTCTATATAAAAAAACCCAAAACAAACAAACAAACAAAAAACCAAAAATACAACAACAACAAAAACCGTCAAACTGTTTAATGTTACCTGGGAAGAGCAGAGCTCCTTCTTTTCTATGCTCAGAAATATCTTGGTGAAATTTAAAAGATTCCAAATGACAGTGTAAATATTACTAAACTTTGGTTCTATGTGCTAAAAGGTAATTATCAGAAGGAATTCATATTTGTTTGCAAGTCACTTGGAAGTTCGGGCTAGAAATATGTGAATCACCATTAACATCAAATGATGTGTTAAAATTCTTTCATGAAGTTGTCAAAAAATCTGTTTTCAAGAACATCTTAAATCCATTCACTTCAAAGATATTCATTTCAATGTAAGGGAAGAGTAATTAGTCAAGCCAAAAAATATGTATTCCTTGTATTTCTTTTCTTTTTTTTTTTGACATGTAAAACTTGTATTTTTTTTTTTTGAAAGAAAGAAGAAAAAAATAAAGGAAGGCAAGAAAAAGAAGAACCTATGTGGTGTCTTGAAATTATCTGTAACTCCCATTCCAGAGGATGATGCCTGCTTTTGGCCTGTGTAAGTACTAGGCTCACATGTGTTGCATAGAGCACATGCAGGCAAACACCCTTACACATAAAATGAAAATAAGTAGATATTTAAAACCTATTTTAAAGAGGATAGGAAAAGGGAGAGGGAAAGTAAAGACAGAATGAGAAGAAAAGAAACAGAGGAGAAAGTGTAGGAAATGTAGTGAAGAAAAGGGGAGTCCTCCTGATCAGATAATTTAAATCTTTACTATTTTCCTATTAGTTTTATATTGTATATAGCTGTGAAATCTTCTCTTTAACAATAATTCATCTGAGAGCCTGGTGTTATGCAACAAATTTCTGAGATAAAATCATACATTTTTTTGAGAGAAACTCCATAAGACAGTGGATGTTCTTAAGATGTAAAACATCCTGGAAGAAAACCCCTGAAGTTGAGAAAATAAACAACTCAAAGGGTTTAGGAAGCTCCTGAAACCAACTAGAAAGCTCCAAGATGTTGTTCTGTGTTCCAGGGAGCTAGGGCCTTTTTGGGTACCAAGCTGAAACTGCATGCTTCTCCACCAGAAGATCTGAGCTCAGGTAGTTTCTGGGCAGAAAAGGATGGGACATGGAATGAGAAGCCTGTCACAGACGATCTGGTCTGGCTGGAATAGTAGGAGAACCACCAAAAAATGTTACAACTCCCAGATAAAACTTCAGAAGAGAGAGACCTTTTCTGCCATACAGCATAAAATCACAGTTCTTTTATCTATGCTTCTAGCCCCAGGCCAAGCAACAGCAGGGAGGTTGGGAGCTCTTGAACCAAACCAAGTGGTGGCAGGAGTCCAACTTGGATCTAGTGAGTCTGGTAGCTGCTTTAGAAACAGCTAACAACCAGCCACCACAGAAGAGCACTGAGGCAGGCAGTGTAAGAGAAGTTGACAGTTCTTGCTGGGGGTGGCTGTGGCAAAGGCAGAAGCTTGTGCTCCAGGCACACGAAGTGAGCTCTGGCTGCCAGGGATAGGGGTCTGGTTAGGCAGGCAAATCCAAAGGTCCAGGGATGAATTCTGCTGGATGGAAGAGACTCTTCCTTCCCTAGTGTTACAGCCCCAAATAAACAGGAAGTCTCAGACAATCTTTAATGAAGTGGATGGAGGAAGGACAGAATCATTTATTTCATGAACAGGGACATTATAAACCCTGGCCAGTGGGAAGGGTTTTGAGGGTGAATGCATTTGATTGGCTGGGGAAAGGAGTGCCAGGGATGCTTTATTTACATACAGCAGTGTGGTCTTGTTATAAGAAGCAGAACTATGAGCAACAGAGGGTTTGGGGAGAGATGTGTTTGAGGAACAACTCAAAAGGTTAGAGGCATGAGCAGAGGTCATTGACTGAAAGCTAAGGTACTCAGTTATCTCATTAGCATGGGGAGGTATGTCCAGGAATCCCAGGTGCTGCTGAGTGAATTTATCAGGGGAAAGGTTTGGACCTATAATTTCTCTGAGGGCTATGTGACATTCCTCAGATAGAGGGAATGGGGTCTGGCAGTCCCGGAACACTCAGGTAGAGTAGGAGAGACCCTGATGACAAATGGTGTCCATCATTTTGCAACAAGCTCAGGAACTTTCTGGTAATGCCAGACTTCAACCTTATCAGCACGATTTCCCAACATCAGACAAACTGACCTGCCTGGAAAAGACTTTCTAACTATTGAGCTACTGGCATATTGAACAGTGTTTTCCAGGTTTCATGAACTGTCTTCCATACTGGGTGAGATTTTGGAGATGCAGCAGTAAGTCATTTCTGTCCATGTAAATAACTATTTACATATATTCCCGTAAGTAATTTCAGTAAACTCATTAGTTTGCTAAGTTTGACTTGGAAGATATCCTTATCTTTGTTTGTCACAATTTCCTTATCTGAGGAGTAGATGTGTGCTCACATCTACCCAGGAATAGTGTCGCAGAACACCTTTGCTCTCACAAATTATTTAACACAATTCTTTTAAAATTGCGTTTATGTATTAATGTATTGTATGTAAATATATATATGTTATGTATGTATTTAATGTGTGTATGTGAGTGTGTGTGAGAGTGTGTGTTGGCAGGTGGGTGTGTTCCATAGCATGAATGTGGATGTCAGAAAACAATTTGCAGATTTCAGTTGTTTTTAATCTATCATGTGGGTTTTGGAAGGGCAAACTCAGGTAAAAGGCTTAGTGGCATGTTCCCTTACCAGCAGACCCAGTCCTAGAATTCAGTTTTTTTTTAATGTCTAGTGCAACATATTTATTTCTTCTAAACATGCTCTGTTAGAGAACAAGGACAAGACTCTAACTGAAGCATGCAGAGGGAATATGTCCATATTAAACTTCCTTTTATTTACTCACCACTCTCTTCTTGTGCAAACTCAAATCTCAGTCAATTTGTCTTAATCTTTAGAAATGATTACTCTATTTGTGCTTCTATTGCTGTGCAGAAATCCTTATATGCTTTTATTCCAAGTGATTAGTGTGATGTTTCTTGATGCTTTTAATTTTACTTCTCTTGTTAAATAGTTATGATATATTATTTAATTTTTCTTTATTTTAATGAAAGCACCATGAGACTTGAAAGAAAACCGTAATTCCAAAAACCAAAGTGAAACTACAAAATGAGGATTTTAGGATGGATTGTGCACATAGGAAAAAATACATTTTCATTGTTCTGAGAGTTCAGAGAAATTGAATTTTGGGTAAATTATATAGTCACTGACAAAATTTTTAGTCTTTCATCTCTGGAGAATCCTTTTAAGAAGAATATATCTTCTAGACATAAAGAAATGACATAAAATCTATTAATGACTAAATATATTTTTTGGAAATATTCCTTGATAGTTAAATAATTTTAAAGTCTTTGTAAATGTTTCATTGGTGTGTAACAAACTTCTTGGCATACCATACTGAAGAAGGAAGCCAATTGTTTACTTTGCCCAGTAATTACTTTGATTAGTACTAAAGAATTAGCCTTTGGAAAACATTCATAATATGCAATTTCATTTAGCTTCATGCTTCTGAATCAATAGCAAGTTTTCTTTCTCTCACTGAACCTGGAATATTTGTACATGCCTGGATAATTATGCTTCAGAAATATTTAATTACAACTGTCGTATTTTATGTAGAACTGCTCAAAGGTTTTGGATGGAAGAAAGGGATCTCAAAAATTCAGCAACTATTGGGTCATGGAACTTTTTCAGTGCAACAATAATATAACTATATATTTGAAGGTTCAACATAGACAGTAAATAAGACTTTTGTAGAAACCTACATAAAAGGCTCATGTACTCTTTCTTTTTCCTTTTACAAAGGCAAATTATTTCTCTCAATTTGTTTGTCTAAGTTAAAATGTGTATTTACAATTCATGAAATGAAATCTCAGCGGGGTTCTAGGATCTTCCTCAGCAGGGCAGCACATAGAAGTCAAATCCCTAAGCAAGATGCCATAGGAAAATGTTCACAAATACGACGTGATGTGAATATGCCCTAAAAGTTCAGATTTTTCATTAAAACTGCTGTGGTGATTTGACAAAGAATAAGACAGACAGTGCTCATCAGTGATGGATGACAGGTTGCTTCAGCTACACTGAAAATATGATGAGGTTTGTAATTTTTAAAATTTTAATTAGGTAATTTATTTTCATCACAAAACACATAACCATTGCTTTGTATCATGAACTTAAAATGAGTGTAAATAAAGGTTTAGTCAGGGACATAGAGACATAAAGGCTATAATCTCAACATTTAGGAAGCTGAGGCAGGAGGATTTATGAGTTCAGGATCAATCTAGGTTAGGGAGGGACCCTGTGTCAATAATGTAACAGTTTATGCAATGAAATAAAGAGACCCTATCAATTAAAACTATCATTTTACCAAACCATAACTACAAAAAAAAACCAGTTTTAAAACCTTAATTTTCATTGTCTTTTTATATTGTACTCTTCCTTTGCAGTAACATTGAATCCTGCAATGGCCTCATAAACAGAAGTGTCTTCATGGTATTTTACTGACCCTCTCTGTATAACACACTCTTCCTAATGTGGTAAAATGAATTTTGCAGCTGTGATTGAAGAAGGTGTGGTGTAGAGCCTGTCAGGGTTCATTCCAAGGGTTTCAGTATAATGAACATGAGGTTATGATCAGAAGCAGAGTTGTAGAAACAGCAAAGCAAGTGGAGGTGCAAAAATCTGGCAATGTGCTGCTGACTCTAGAGATGCCGGAGATGAGCAAGTTAAGAGTTTCAGGGGTCTCTCTAAGCTAGAAAACACAAGGAACCACTAAATAGCACATAGCCCTGCAAATATCTGAATAAAAGTTTGAGAAGTCCAATATGGGTATCTGACCCTCAGCTTCCTACAAAAGTATACAGATATCACTTTAAGCCCTGGCAATAAAGTATAGCAACCATATGCAACTAATACAAGTATAAATGACTTTGATATACAAGCTAAAGGATTATCTCTAGTTTATCAAGATCATGTATTAACACAACAGATTAAACATGATTTCATAACCTAAAGCACAAAGCTTTTATTTTAGTAAAAATCATTTTGCCAGCTGTTTGTAACTTTAGTCTACACAGGTAAGCAATCTGTACAGTGTCCCTGTGGAAGTCAAACAGGCTTCTGGTCGTCTCTCTTTTTTATTGGGTTGGATTTTGTCTCAGGCATTAGCAGGGTTCATCCTTCCCTTAGGAGCTTCATTCAGATCCTACTGATGGGATACTGTCTCAGGAAAATACCCACCTCCCCAGCTGTTGTCTTCCTTATGCCCTGGTTGTACTTTCCCACATGTGGACTTCATTGTGTAAAGCGCTGCAGGATTATGCCTGCTCCTGTCCTTATCTTTGTTCAATGTCTAGGGCTCTGTGGGGTTGCTCTACTCCTGCACTTAGCTTTGCAGCCAAATCTTATCTCACCCAGATACAAGCTGTTTTTTTTTTTAATCATGATCCTGAAGTTGTAGACTTGTGTGTGCTTGTATCCATTAAGCTTTAGATTAAATAAACTCTCCTGGGGTGTTCACGTGGTCCTTGGGGCATAGAAACATATTTGGTGCTTATTTAGTCCAAATTTATATCCTTACAGAATAACTGAAGAATCTTATAATAGTGACCTCAAGACAACAATGTATAATAAAATTTGTTAATTCCATCTATTTAAAGAAATAAAGAAGTTTCTTTAGAAGTCATGTCATTAGAATGATTGAAATTAAAGCATAATTTTGGTGCTCAAAACTCACCTTTGTATTTTATCATATTCTGAAATAATGACAAAAGTTTAGATACATGACTAGATATCTGCACCCATATGAATTTATGTTTTCTTAACAGAATTGTGAAGTCTTGGGAAGTCCTCCATTAGTAATAGTACTGGATTCCATAAAGTCTGAGTTCCATAAAAAATGCATGATCCCTGTTTAGTTTCAATTCTGGGATTGAATAAAGCTCTAGATGTGGTGCTCTGATCCTGTGGGGAAAACACTAACCATACCAGAACACTAACAAGGCTGAACATGTCATCTGGCCTCTTGGTGACTTTGTGACCTCATTTGTAAATTGAAATGTATTGCCACACTGCTGGGAGTATGATTATGTAATTGGTTCTAGAATTCTCCAGGGAAACTTCCCATCAAAATATGAAAGATGCCTGGTGTCTGAACCAAATTATCAGAAAAATAACAGTGGGAAATATGCTTTCCCTTCTGAACAACTAAAATTATCTAGGAGATCTAGCAACTACACAGAAAGTTAATTGAGGAGCTTGTCTAAACCATGTCCCACCTCTTTCTATACAGATTTCATTCTTCTGACTTTCTCATTTCACATCACACCAATATTTTCTTCCCTCAAATATAAACATAACAAGAAATGTTCAGTTCATTGATAAGGAAGTTAGTTATTGTCATGCAAAACAACTTTTCTTTCAAAATATCTTCAATATTTTATTGTTAGATGAAAGAGAATTTTACATCTGCAACTGGTTCCATATATGGTAGAATAACCACATTTTTCATTAGAATTTCCAAATATAGATAAACTTATATCCAAAAGCAGATGACTGTTTACCTATGAAACTATTCACACTACTGGATTTACTAGAAGTCTTTGTGTGCAGTTCTGCTCAGCTGAAGCATCAAATATAAATGAAATAGAACAACTCAATTCCTCTCTTAGTTCCCCATTACAAGAGAGCCAAGAAGAGCTGGAAAGATAATTCTGAACTGTTCCCAAGCTCTTTGACTTCTGTTTGGATTGATTTTCCTGTTATCCATTCAACCTCCTCAACTCATATTCAAAGACTTAATGATTCTTTAAATTTAATTATTTGAACACCTAATATGATAATTTAAGTCATTTGGAGCCTGATGATTTTGCAACTATTCTTCTTTCAAGTCTGAAAACTGACAGGTAATTTTGAAGTCTGAGCAAAGACCAAAGTGACAGAATTTAGCAAACAGCATCTTTAGTAGATGAATAATGTGAGTGTATAGTTTGCTCACAGTTATCTGGTGTGACTAATTATATTCAGTGTTACTAGCTTCTTCTGAACCAGGCAACATCCTACAACTTCTTTCAGTTACAATGTGATTCAATTCATTCTTTTAAAAAATATTGTTTTTATTTATTCAAATTATCTCAATCACAATCCCCTCCCTAATATCCCCTCCAGTCCCACCCTCCTACCCTCTTCCCCCTCACTCCCCCATCTGCTTCCTTTTTAAAATTTAAGTTTAAGGCATATCTTTTCTCCCCAACATCTCCCCTTTTCAGTCCAAAAAATGGTTCTTTCTCTTATAACAACAAATACAATACAAAGCAACAAAAATAATTAGGTCAAAATTATGAGAATTATAAGGCTTAGCATACATTCCCACTGTCCAGTCCATATGTATCTGGCAACCAACTTTAACATTCTACTATGCAACCATCTCCATGAGTTTAAAGATCTATATCCAACTCAGCTTCAATCCTAATTTACATCACAATTTTTAAAATATCTTCTTAGATCCAGAACACCCTCTTAATTCCTAACAAACTCAAAATTTATTTATGGGACTATAGCTATCTAGTCTTCAACCACATCAGAGACCTGAGAAGGATAAATTTTTTCTTAACAAGTCACAGTACACAGTTCAGTTGCTTTGTAAAAGTTAAACAAGATAAGAGAACATCAGAACAAATATTCTAAGATAAAAGACTTTACAAAAATGTTTTCAATTATTTTCTTAAAAAAGCCAGTGAAGTAAAAAATATTTGATTGAATGCCAAAGCAAAAGATACAAACACAAAGGTTTAGCCACAGGTAGTGCTTGACAATTGCTCCATGACAGGAAGAAGGATATTGCATTTTCGTTGTGCAACCTGGTGCTTTGGGAACTAGAGCCCTAAAGGATAGTCCTTCTTTCAAAGCTGTAGCAATTTAAGAAAAAGTGTCCTTTGC
>CAJQZJ010012348.1:4024066-4047955 GCA_907164525.1 Lophiomys imhausi | reverse complement strand
TTTGTTTATTACTTCAGGTTACATCTCCATCTCAGTGTCCTCTTTATGCCCCTCCCAGTCCCACCATCCCACACTCTACCCCCTATCCCTTCCATCCCACTCCTCTGGAATGGAGTGTCCCAACATAACAGTTCCCTGCCCCAGTTCAGCAGTCATGTGAGAGCCAAGAGTCTCCTCATACACTGGGGGCCTACAAGGCAGGACCACTAGGGCAAAGTATCTCATTGATAGGAAACAAAGTCTATGTTCCTGTTCCCCATTAGTGCATTAGTTGTAGTATAGTTATCCTGTACTATATGGCTAAAATCCAATTATAAGTGAATAGATGCCATGTGCATACTTCTGAGGCTGGGTTTGCTCACTCAGGATGAGCTTCTCAAGTTCCATCCATTTGGCTAAATTGCAGGATTTCATTATTTCTGATGGCTGAGTAGTATTCCATTGTGTAGATATACCATAGTTTTTTTTTTTTAATCAATTCCCCGGTTGAAGGACATCTGGGTTATTTCCAGCTTCAAGCTATTAAAAAAAAAAAAAAAAGGTTGCTATGAACATAGATGAGCAAACTTCCTTGTGATTTGGTGAGGAATCATTTGATGTATACCCAGAAGTGGTATGGCTGGGTCTTGAGGTAAAGCTATTCCAAGTTTTCTAAGATATCGCCAGAATGATTTCCATAGTGGTTGTACAAGCTTGCACTACCACCAGCAATGGAGGAATGTTCCCCTTTCTCCACAACCTCGCCAGCATGTGCTGTCATTTGAGCTTTTGATTTTAGCCATTCTGACAGGTGTAAGATGGAATCTTAGAGTCGTCTTGAGTTGCATTTCTCTGATGATTAAGGATGCTGAGCATTTCTTCAAGTGTCTCTCAGCCATTAGGGATTCCTCCTTTGTGAATTCTCTATTTAGCTCTTTTCCCCATTTATTGATTGGATTATTTGGTTTCTTGGCATTTAATTTCTTGTAAATTTTGTAGCTCTTTGTAAATTTTGGAAATTAGCCCTCTATCAGATGTGGGGTTGGTGAAGATTTTTTTTCCCAATCTGTAGGCCGCCATTTTGTTTGAATAACAGTGTCTTTTGCTTTACAGAAGATTTTTAGTTTTATGAGGTCCCATTTATTGATTGTTAGTCTTAGATCCTGAGCTGTCGGTGTTCTGTTCAGGAAGCTGTCACCTGTGCTGATGAGTTCTAGAGTTTTCCCCACTTTCTCTACTGATAAATTTAGTGTGTCAGGCCTTATGTTAAGGTCTTTGATCCACTTGGACTTAAGTTTTGTACAAGGTGATAAGTATGGGTCTAATTTCATTCTTTTACATGTGGACATCAGTTGTACCAGCACCATTTGTTGAAGATGCTGTCCTTTTTCCATTGTACTGTTTTGGCTTCTGTGTCAAAAATTAAGTGACCTTAGGTGTATGGATTCATTTCTTGGTCTTCAATTCGATTCCAATGATCCACTAGTATGTTTCAATACCAGTACGATGCTGTATTTATTACTATTGCTCTGTAGTATAGCTTGAAATCAGGAATGGTGATACCTCCAGATTTTTTTTTATTGTACAGTATTGATTTAGCTATTCTGGGTGTTTTGTTATTCCATATGAAGTTGAGAATTGATTTTTCCAGGTCTATAAAGAATTATGGTGGTAATTTGATAGGAATTGCATTGAATCTGTATATTGCTTTTGGAAGGATGGCCATTTTTATTATGTTGATCCTACCTATCCATGAGCATGGGAGATCTTTCCATCTTCTGTTGTCCTCTTCAAATTCTTTCTTCAAGGACTTGAAGTTCTTTTCATACAGGTTTTCACTTGCTTGGTTAGAGTTACCCCCAGGTATTTTATATTGTTTGTGGCTATTGTGAAGGGTGTTGCTTCCCCAGTTTCTTTCTTAGCCCATTTATTTTTTGTTTAAAGAAGGGCTTCTAATTTTATAATATTAATTTTGTATCCAGCCACCTTGCTGAATGTGTTTATCAGTTGTAGGAGTTCTCTGGTGGAATTTTTATGGAGTTACTTATGTATACTATCATATCATCTGAGAATAGGGATACTTTAACTTCTTTCTTTCCAATTTGTATCCCCTTGATTGCATTTAGCTGTCTTATTGGTCTAGCAAGAACTTTAAGTACTATGTTGAAGAGATATGGTGAAAGAGGATATCCTTGTCTTGTCCCTGAGTTTAGAGGAAATGCTTCAAGTTTCTCTCCATTTAATTTGATGTTGGCTACAGGCTATGTATATCACCTTAATTATTTCTAGGTGTGGTCCTTGTATGCCTGTTCTCTCCAGGACTTTTAGCATGAAGTAGTGTTGGATTTTGTCAAATACTTTTTCAATGTCTAATGAGATGATCATGTGGTTCTTTTTCTTTCATCTTGTTTATATGGTGAGTTATGTGTTGGGGTAGTGTTAAGCATTCTAAATGTTAATTAATTGGTCCTGCTTGCTGTCTGTTACTTACATTGAATCTTATTGGTTAAATAAAATGCTGAAGCCTGGGATTGGGCAAAGACCGAGAAAGGTGGGACTTCCTGGGATTAGAGCAGGAAGCCTGCGCTTGAGACAGATGATTCAAGATTCCAGCCAGGAGCAGCAGGAAAGAGGCACACACCATGGGTTAGAGAAAAGAACCTCATTCCACATGGCCAGGAACATCGGCATATCATGGAGTATGGCAGTCCAAGGGGACGTATGTATATATGTGTCATATTTGGGAAATAGAATTAAGAGCTAGCTTAGATGGGCCAACATTCCTCAACTCAGGCCTAGGCTTGTTAAAATCCATGTGGTCTCTGTGTCCTCATTTATAGTGGATGGTTAAAGATTAACGGCTGCCAATCCAATTACTGATAATAAATGCTGGTTAACTAGTTTAATTAGCCTTTTTTTTTTACAGTTATGTTGATAGATTTTCATATGTTGAACCATCCCTGCATTCCTGGGATGAATGAAGCCTACTTGATCATGGTGTATGATACTTTTGATGTGTTCTTAGATTTTCTTTGCCAGTATTTTATTATTTTTGTATTTATGGTCATGAGGGAAATTGTTCTGAAGTTCTCTTTCTTTGTTGGGTCTTTGTGTGGTTTAAGTATCAGGGTAACTGTGGCCTCATAGAATTAGTTATTAGTATTCCTTATGTTTCTATTTTGTGGGAGAGTTTGAAGAGTATTGGTATTATCTCTTCTTTGAAGGTCTGGTAGAATTCTGTGCTGAAACCATCTGGCCCTGTGCTTTTTTTGGTTGGGAGATTTTTAATGACTGTTTCTAATTCCTTAGGGCTGTTAACTTGATCTTGATTTAACTTTGGTGGGTGGAATCTGTCAAGAAAATTGTCCTTTTTGCTTAAGTTTGTAAATTTGGTGGAGTATAGATTTTTAAATTAGGATCCAAATATTCTCTGGATTTTCTCAATGTTTGTTGTTATTTCTCCCTTCTCATTTCTGATGTTGTTGATTTTGGTTTTTTACCTCTACCTTTTAGTTAATTTGGCTAAGGATTTGTCTATTTTGTTGATTTTCTCAAAGAACCAACTCTTGGTTTCATTGATTCTTTGCATTGTTCTTTTTATTTCTAAGTTGTTGATTTCAGCCCTAAGTTTGATGATTTCCTACCTTCTGCTCCTCTTGGGAGTGTTTGCTTCTTTTTTTTTTTTTCCAGTTCTTCCAGTTAAGCTGATAATTCGCTAATATGAGCTGTCACAATTTTCATTTTGAAGGCACTTAGTGCTATGAACTTTCTTTGTAGCACTGCTTTCATTGTGTCCCATAGGTTTGGGTATATTGTGCCTTCGTTTTCATTGGATTTTAAGAAGTCTTTGATTTCCTTCTTTATTTCTTCCCTGACCCAGTAGTCATCCAGTAAAGAGTTGTTCAGTTTCCATGAGTGTGTAGGCTTTCTGTTATTTCTGTTGTTGAAGTCCAGCTTTATTCCATGGTGGTCTGATAAGATACAAGGGGTTATTTCAATTTTCTTGTATCTGTTGAGGCATGTCTCATGTCCCACCATATGTTTGAAGTTGGAGAAGTTTCCATATGGTGCTGAGAAGAAGGTGTATTCCTTTGTGTTTGGGTGAAACGCTCTGTAGATATCTGTTAGGTCCATTTGGTACATGACCTTTGTTAGACTCATTATTTCTCTGTTTGGTTTCTGTCTCGATGACTTGTCCATTGTTGTGAGTGGGGTGTTGAAGTCTCCCACTACTAATGTGTGGTAATCGATGTGTGGTTTTAGCTTCAGAAGAGTTTCTTTTACAAATGTGGTGCCCTTGTATTGGGGGCATAGATATTCAATATTGAGATGTAATTTTGATGAATATTTCCTTTAACAAGTATGTAGTGCCCTTCTCTATCTTTTTTTGATTGACATCAGTTGAAAGTCAATTTTATTTGATATTAAGATGGCTATTCCAGCTTGCTTCCTGGGTCTATTTGCTTGGAAAACTTATTCCCAGCCCTTTACTCTGAGGTTGCATCTATCTTTGTTAGTGAGATGGCTTTCTTGTATGTAGCAAAATGATGCATCTTATTTATGGATCCATTCTATAAGCCTGTGTCTTTCATAGGGGAGTTGAGTCCACTGATGTTGATGGATATTAATGACCAAAGGTTGTTATTTCGTATTATTTTGGTGTAGGTGATGGTTGTGTGTTCCTTTTGGTTTAGCTGCAGTGGAGTTTTTTGCTTGCTCTGTTTTCTTGGGTGTAATTATCTTCTCTGGGTTGAAATTTTCCTTCTAAAATCTTCTGTAGGACTGGATTTGTGGGCAGATACTGTTTAAATTTTTAGATTGTTATGGAACATCTTGTTTTATCCATGTGTGTTGATAGAGGGTTTTGTTGGGTATAGTAGTCCGGCTGGGCACCTATTCTCTCAGGGCTCGTATGATGTCTGCCCAGGCCCTTCTGGCTTTTAAAGTTTCTGAGAAGAAGTCAGGTGTAATTCTGATAGATCTGCCATTATATGTTACTTGACTTTTTTCTCTTACAGCTTTTAATATTCTTTCATTGTTCTGTACATTTGGAGTTTCAGTTATTATGTGGTGAGAGGAGTTTCTTTTCTGATCTAATCTGTTTGGTGTTCTGTATGCCTCTTGGAATTTTATTGATATCTCTCTCTTTAGGTTTGGAAAGTTTTGTTCTATGATTTTGTTGAAGATGTTTCCTGGACCTTGGATTCGGGAGTCTTCTCATTCCTCTATGCCTATAATTCTTAGGTTCCATCTTTTCATTGAGTCCTTGATTTCTTGGATGTTATGGGTGAGAACTTCAGATTTCTCATTTTCTTTGGTTGTTGTACTGACTTCTTCCATTGAGTCTTCCATGTCTGTGATCCTGTCTTCCATCTCTTGTATCCTATTTTTGATACGCATGTCTGTAGTTCCTGTTCTCTTCCCTTGATTCTCCACTTCCACAATTATCTCTGTTTGTGTTTTCTTTATTGCTTTTATTTCCAATTTCAAGTCTTGAAACATTTTATTCATTTTATACATTTTCTGTTCTCGTTTGCTTGTCTTTGTCTGCAAATCTTTCAAATCTTTTGAATCTTTCATTGCCTTGTCTCTTTCCTGTTCATGTTGGGCTGTGTTGGCTTCAAGGTCTCTAATGGTATTCTCCATGCTTTTATTTGTAAAATTGAGGATTCTTTGTATTGTTTTGTATTTTAATTTCTTCTTGAAAGGACTCTATCATTTTCCTAAATATAGGGTTGTCATCATTTTCATGTATTTCAGCTGTGGTGGGATGTTCAGGGCTTGCTGTGTTAACCTCACTGAATTTCATTGGGGTCATATTTCCCTGATTTTTGAGTTTTGTCTTTTTGCTGACCTTTAGCCATCTGGTTGCCCTAAGCTGATTGTTCCTCATGTCTTTGGGACTGTTTCAGTGGCACTACTCATCCTCTTTAGGGTGTTGTGGTAACCGTATGACTATTGGGCACTCAGGTAGCCGGGAGGTACGTCTATCTGGCAGTTGGTGTTACCTCCCACGACCCCGTAGTAATCAAACCTGTGGGAGACTGTACTGGTGCAAGAAGAACAGCCATCTGCCCTGTCTGAGCTCAATGTTCTTCCAAGTGATTGTATATCCAGTGAGGGACCTTTCTGTCCAACATCTTTCTGGGTAAGCCCAGATATGCTTGCACCTCCCTGCCAGCCACTGCGTGGTTTTTGCCTGCATCTGTGGCTGGGTCCGTACTGGCCTCTGGCCTGGGTTCCAGGCCTGTGTTCTGCACCAGTGGCCTCTTCTCTATACCTTGGACCTCTGCCCCACGCTGTAGGTCTCCGCTTTGGACCCGAGTCTGTGTCTCTCACCACTAACCTCTGCTTTGGACCCTGAGACTGTGCCCTAAGCCGTTGTCTTCTGCTTTGGGCCCCGAGCCTGTGTCTAGCACCACTAACCTCTGCTTTGGGCCCCAGCCTGTCCACTCATTGGGTTTTTGAGTGGCTCTTTCCCACTTCTGTGGCTTGCTCCTCTGTCTAGGTTCTGCACCATGCCATGCTGTGCTTGCTGTTTAGGTCCATGCAACACTGCTTTTGGTGACTTCTGAGCAGCATTGCCTGGGTCCATGCCACCTGGTTCCATGCTTCCTGGGTCCACACAGAGCTGTGCCATTCTGTGCTGGTCTCTGCTGCCTGGGAGTGTCTGAGGGTCCCATGAGGGACCCCCACTAGTCACTGGGTTCCCCGGGTTTGACCCTGAGGGTTCACGCTTCTCAGGATGTTGCTCAGCTTGTTTATATTTCTGCAATGTTGTAGCTATTTTCTCCCTGAGATCAAAATGTGCCCCTGCCCGACTGCCTTCATCTTGGATCCCAATTTCTATTTTCCTTTAGGGTTGTGATCATATTGGAACCATAGGGACAACTAGCAGTAGTTTGAAATTTTCTCAGTCTCAGAGGTTCTCAAGCAAACTGACAGGAGACAAACTTTGATAAGCTTTCACTTGCTTCTACATGTGTATCATGAATAATGTTAGAATAGTTTAAGAGTGCCTAACTTTGAGGTAAACTAACAACTTACCAGGGAAGAACATAGTTAGCATTTCAATCCATATCCACAAAGTTTTGGTTCTTTACAATGGACTTTAGAACAAAGTTTTACCCTCACTGAACTTGGTCTCACCTCAATGCCAAGTGTTAGTAAGTGGTAGGTGGTTCAGATGGAGATGCCATCTTATATCCCAATTTAATGTACATTTGGGCAATAGGAGTAATGGAATGAGACTCAGAAGTCTCATGATATGGACCTTACATCTATCAATCAAGAAGAGATGGGCTGGATGTTCTCATGGAAATGTCTCCTCTAATAGTGGAAAGGATAACTGTAGAACTTGGTATTGGTAAATTACATAGAGACTTAGACCTTCAGGCACTGTCCTTTGTCTCTGATGGTTTTGACTGAGCTTTAGTGAGGAGCCAGGCAATTCCTTGAGCATATGTTCCTGGTACCCACATGA
This sequence comes from Lophiomys imhausi, assembly GCA_907164525.1. Taxonomy (NCBI): domain Eukaryota; kingdom Metazoa; phylum Chordata; class Mammalia; order Rodentia; family Muridae; genus Lophiomys; species Lophiomys imhausi. Next base: position 4,040,493 of record CAJQZJ010012348.1, on the reverse strand, counting down.
TCTGTCCATACTGATCCTCTCAGGATCTCAGATCAGGAATTGGTTTCTCTGTCTACTCATGTACATTTGTAGCATCTTTCTTCTCCAGAATTCCTCAGATATGAACACATTCATACAGTTTTGAAGGACAGGGAAGACTAACCCTTCCTAACTGATAGTTTATTTTTATTGATTATTATTGTTTCATACCAGACATCTTCTAACAGCAAAAGTTATAAATAATCTCTTTAATTATCTAGTTTGCTTGTGAATAAACCCCCTTAGGAAGTAATACAATTCTGATAACTTTAAGAAGTGCTGTTGTATAGTAAAAATTTAAGAAAAAATATCCTTGTTAGTAAAAGCATTATTCTGTTAGAATTTTGTCGAAGGATTTTATGCATTTAAATAATTAAGGAATATAGAATTTCCCATAAAGTTAAATAATAGAATACTAGAAACTAGGAGATCTTGATTATTCCCCCTGACACATTGAACTTATGATATTGGGAAAAATATTTCATAACTACCTGGTCCAGGATATTCCTCTTAGAAAATATGCAAAATGACATACATATTCACTGCATGGAGGTTCTGTAAGTGTGGGAATAAAAACTTCACTTGTCCTGTTTAGAATTTGTTTCTGCTTATGATTAGCTCTAATGTTTACCATGCTATTAAATGTTCACAAACTCCAATTTTATCAGCAGGGTTGTGATTAGCTTTGAATTTAGTCATATATTTTCAGTATCTCTACTGACCCTGACACAGGAACAGGTTATTCTACAATTATGTTTTAGTGTTACTATTGCTGCAGTGAACATGGGCAGCATATGAGCTACTGAAAGAGGAGAAATTCTTAGATTTCTCAGAGACATTTTAGTTTTAGAATTTTAATTTTCTACTTTAACTATAATCAACTGTATTCCTCTTTGTGTTTTGAAGTCAAGCTACAGTATTTGATTTGTTTTCCTTGTTGCTGACTCCAAGCCATCATTATGGATGGACCGTAGATACCATTCTTAACATGACCCAGTTTCACATTATGATGGTAACCTGTTTGGTAGTTTTTATTATTTTCATGTTGATTTACTTTTTAAAAACTTCACCATTCTTTGATGGTTTATATTTATCATCAACATGACAAGGCAACATGTCAAGGAGACAAATCTCTGGACATGTTTGTGAAGGAATTTCTAGAATGAGTTTGTTGAGGTGGGCAGCACCATTCAATGGTCTAGACTCTTTACTTGAATAAACAAATAGAAAGCAAACTGAGCACTGGCATTCATTTATCTCTATATCCTGACCATGAGAAATCAGTTCTAGCTCCTGTGGATGCCTACCCTGCCATGTAATGTGGTATCCTCACACTGTCCTAATAAATCCTTCCTTCCTTCCTTAAGTTACTTTTGTTGGGTATTCTGTCAGAGCAACAATACAAGTAACTACTTCAACCTCTAAAAATTCTTAGCAGTGATTTTTCAGTGCTCTCTGTCTCTCATTTACCTCTGACAGACTGATTTATGCTGCAATAGAAGTCATTGATCTGTTTCTACCAGATCACTAAGAAAAGTCTTGTATGTTCCTAAGTGAGGAGTTAGCAAAAATATGCTTAAAATACTTTTGGAATTTATTTTCTTAAGCTGAGACTGAGAGACAGAAGTCATAAGTCATGATCTTTGTCAAAGTGGGTTGAGGGAGTGCAGTGCCTTTATTTTCACCTTAGCTCTTGTGAGATTGTTCTAATGACAGTCTTATAGAGTTTGAGGCTTTCAATATCAGAGAAAGGTGAAGTAAAAAAAAAAAAAACATGCTGCTGAATCAGACTTTGTAAACAGAGCAGACTTTTGTGTCTTACCAGCCCCTTGCCTTTGTCTTATCCAGTCAGCAAAAGTTTAAGGCCTATTACTCCAGACGATGATTTAGAGAGACAAGAAAGTCTCTGGGGGAAGGATTCCCATAACACAGAAATGACTGCTTAAAGGTCCAGGAAGGGATCAAGTAGTATGGGAAGGATTTCATTGTCTATCTGAGAGCTATGCCTGTGTTGGGACTAGCAGTAGTTCATGTCCTATACTGATGCAACTCATTTCCATAGTTCAGTAGCTTAAAATAACTTTCATTTATCTGTTGCACTTCTAGAGATAACAGTCTCAAGCCAACATGCTATTAAGCTGTGGTCATTCCAGAGGCTTCAGGGGAATATGACATTTTTTTTTTTTTGGCATGCTTTTGGGTGATAGTGACATTTGTGTTCCTTGCCTGTGGCTTCTTTCTCCATCTTTAGAGCTATCAGAAGCACTAGCGTGTGTCTTCAAATCTCTGCCTTGCCTTTCCTTCATTGCATTTCTTTCTGTGTCTAGGATTTTTTTTTTTTTTTTTTTTTGCTACCATGAAAGGGTTCTGGAAGTGACCCTGAGATCAAAAGAAGAAGACAAAATAACTCCACATGGTATGTTTTTAGGTTACATCTATAAGCCCAATTTTGCCATGATGGAAACATATTTTTTTTTTTAAAACTAGGGTCACTTACTGCCAATGTGTAAGGGTATAATTTATTGTTTTGCTAAAATAAAAGTAATCACAGAAGCTTGATTTCCAAATATACTTCCACATGCATGCAGAGAGAGAAATATAATGTGAACTTGTACTTAATTCTGTAACATAGTAATGGTAAATATCACAGTATGGACATATATATGAATAATCAGATATCTTATCATTTTCTTTTTCTTTTTTGGCTTTTAATTAGTTTCAAATATTTATTTGTATAAATTTGATACTTGTTCCAAGTTCTGATGAAAAGAAAATGAAACCCTTGTTCTCAGATTCATACTTACTGCTTGGAACTTTTTGTGTTATTTATGACTTTTAAGCAAGTGGTACTTTCTTAAAGCATCTTCTGAGCTTGTTTCAGAAGGGATTTAGAGACAGGTTACTTGATACTCATGAAAAATGAATATCATCATTGTATATAATTTGGAAAGCATTTCTATCTGAACATTAGTTCAGTCATCACATGAAATGCTTAGAACTATGCTGGCACTCTACATTTTTCTTTCCACCCAGACATACTGCTAGGATACATAGATATGAAACACAGTGCACTGAATGTGATATATAACGGCTGAAACAAAATATATTGAAATTACTGATCAAAGTAATAAGGATGGAACACTGGAAACTGAAGAAAGTAGTATATGCTTGTTGCTAGTTTCTTTCATTTGGGAAGTGCCTCACATCTAAACTTGATGACAGCACTTGGTTCCAGAGGCACTTCAATAATCACAGTGATCAGAACTACTGGCAAGGTAAAGTTCCCAGAAAAATGATGAATCTTCTCTAATTACTAGTCATTATAATTTCCTATAAAATAAACTGTTCCTTGAATAAGTCTCTATTGGTGTATTATAAGATGACTACTATGATTTTAAAAAGTTCCAAATCCAAATGACTGTTTTTTGATTTTTTTTCTTTTTCTTTTTAATAAGAGAAGCCTTCATTTATTGGATTTTTTCTTTTTCTTTTTAATAAGAGAAGCCTTCATTTATTGGACATCTTATTGAGTTCTGATATAATTCCTTTATGTGTTTACTTAGTTACTCTGTAAAATTGGTAGTATTTGTCCCATCTTAAGAGAAGCTGGGTTTTATGGAGAACTTCAATTATGAAGAAGTTTCTTAGTTACCCATGGTTGCTGTGGGATCTAAACCCACAGGTTTATAGAGAGAAATGATTTGCTAGGAACCCAGAAAAATTCTTCCCATCAAAGATAAACATACGTGGGAGAAGGAAGGTGCGTGTAAATGGCCTATAAAAGGTAAACTCTATGGCCTAGGGATTTTGACCTGGGGAACTGTCCCAACTTTCTGGCCTGCTTCTATACTCAGGGATGTTTTATTTCTTAAGAAATGACCTCCCAAATGGCTGTTTCCTTTTTATATATTTCCCAATAGAAATCCATTTTATTGTTTTCCACCTATTTATTTATTTTAATAAACTCTAAATTTTCTAGAGAATGAACATTCACAGATTCATTCTATAAAGCTTTTATAATAATGTCAAAAATATAAATATAAGCATGACAAGTAAAAATACCACAAAATGAACATCTATTATGATTTAATTACTCAACGAATACCAACAAATTAAATATAGAAAGAACTGCTACTTTTGATCAAGTAAGATTTCTTTTAATAGTGTAACATTAGTAATAAGCTAATAAAAAGCAAGCTAATGTAATGTCACTTCATTTTTTAGTGCATTTTTAAAAGATTTTCTTATTTTTATTTTGTATGTATGAGTGTTTTGCATGCCAGGTTTTACATGCATGCCAAGTGCTCACTGAGGTCAGATAAAGTCATGGAATCCCCTGGAACTGAAGTTAGGATGACTGTGAGTCACCATGCGTGCACTGGGAACTGAACTCAGGCCCTTTGCATGAGCAATAAGTTCTGATCCTTGTCTTGAGCCCCTAACCTTTGTGTTTGTTTTTTAAGTTTATTACTTCAAGTTACATCTCCATCACAGTCCCCTCCCACCACTCCTCCCAGCCCCCCCCTCCCCCCTTCTCCCCCTTCTCCCAGAACTCAAATTTCTTAGTGGTTTTAATAACATTCAGAAGTCCAAGTTTAAAGTCTCTTCTTATACTCTGGGTATGAAGCCACGGTGCAAACCCAAGTCAGTCTCTGTGAGTTCATATGAGCTCTTGTTCACTTGATTCACAGGGCCTTGTTCCACTAATGTCCTCCATCCCCTCTGGCTCTTAAACTCTTTCTGCTCCTTCTCTCTAGGAGCTCTCTGAATTTTGTGGGGTTGGGGGGTGGGATTAGATGGAGACATCCCATTTAGAACTGTATGTTCCAAGGACTCCCTCTCTGCCTAATTTCTGGCTGTGGGTTTCTATATCTGTTCCCTTCTCCTATAGGAGGAGGCTTCTCTGATGATGACTGAATAAGGCACTGACCTATGAGTATAGCAAAATATCATTAGGAGTCATTTTATTGATTTTTAAAATTAATTTGTTTATATTACATTCCACTTGCCATTTTCCTCCCTCCTCCCAGCCCTATCCTCCTACCCACTTTTGTAAAAAAAAAAAAAAATAGTTAAATTACATTGGGCGCCATTTGTAGAAATGATTAATTAAATTACTTACTAGTATTTATATTATTTTTAATTGGTCCGGCGGTTGTTAATCTTTAAGCAGCCATTATAAATGAGCACACAGACACATGATAGATTTTAACAAGCCTAGGCCTGGGTTGTGCAATCCTGGCCCACCTAAACTAGCTCTTAATTCTATTACCCAAATATGATCCCATATATACATACATCTCCTCGGACTGCAATTCTCCATGCTATGCCGATGTTCCTGGCCATGTGGAATGAGGCTCTTTTTTCTAACCCATGATGTGTGTCCTCTTTCCTGTTGCTCCTGGCTGGAATGGCTTAATCCTCTGTCTAAAGCACAGGCTTCCTGTTCTAATCTCAGGAAGTCCCACCTTTCTCTGTCTTTGCCCAATCTCAGGCCTCAGCATTTATTTAACCAATCGGAGTCAATTAAGTAACAGACAGCAAACAGGACCAATTAACATTTAGAATGCTTAGCACTACCCCATCACACTTTCCTCATACTCTTCCCCCTCCCCAGTCCTGTACCAACCCACTCTGGGATATCAAATCACATCAAGACTAAGTGCCTCACCTTCCACTGAGGCAAGACAAGGCAGCTCTGTTAGGAAAATAGGATCTAGAGGGAGGCAACCTTGTCCAAGTCAGAGATAGTCCCTGTTCTAATTGTTAGGGGATTCATTTGAGTACCAAATAGCCCATCTGCTTCATATGTAGTGTGAAGTGAGTGTAGTGTGTCTAGGACTAATCCATGCATGTTGTTGGTTTTTAGTTCAGTCTCTATGAGCCCCCTTGTGTCCCAGTTAATTGGCTATGGGAGTGTCCTGTGGTGTCCTTGACCTCTCCAGCTCCCTCAAACCTTCCTCTGACTCTTCCTCAAGATTAGGTAAAAACCTTCCCTGATTTTTGCCTATTGTTTGACTGTGGATCTCTGCATCTGTTTCCATTTTCTACTGGATAAAGCATCTCAGATGGCAATAATGTTGGGTTCCTGACCAAATCCCTCTATTCATCCACTTTTGAAGTCTATTTTATTTCTCCTTCTTGGATTCAAGGATCATCCCTTGTGCCCTCCTTGTTACTTAGTTTCTTTTGGTCTGTGGATTATATCATGGTTGTTCTGTACTTAATGGCTAATATCCACTTATGAGTAAGTAAATACCATGGGTTTGTTTTAGAACAGTAGTATTTGGTTTTACATTAAGTTTCTGAGCTATCTAGTCACTGGTTGTTGGTCACCTAAGCAGTGTGCGGTATTGTTGTCATCATGTAGAGTGGGCTTTAAGTCAAATCAGTTGTTGGTTCATTATTCCCACAACTTCTATGCCGCTATTGCATTAGAAATCTTGAAGACAGGACAGATTGTAGGTCAAAGTGTTTTGCTCAGTTCTCAAGACCCAAAAGACCACCCAGGAGCCAACTCTGATGTAAAGAATACATGAGGGTTGTTTATTCAGGCTCAGAGCTTGGACTCTCAATGCTCATCGACATAGCAGTTTGAGTGGAGAGTCCCCAGACCAAAAGACAGAGTTTATATAGAGACTCAGACAAAGAAGCAGGTTCTTTATTATATGATTGGATGACATTTGGGTAGCTGGTCATGTCCATTTCTGATTGTCTCGTTGTTGCTACTGACCAAACAGCTGTGGTCAGCTTGACCATCAGGAAGTTTGTTTAGACTTTTTGGGTGCTTTCTCAGAGTGAGCTGTCTGGTGATCACAAGGAAACACTCCTGGAATACCAGGTTGGGTACATTTTGTTGTTGTTCTGGAACTGGAGGTCAGCTCTGAGTCAAACTTAATACAATATGGAATCTTTTTTCAAGATGGATTCAATCAGGCTCCACATTTTTTCTTTTCTTTTCTTTTCTTTTTTTTTTTTTTTAGGTCATAGAGAGACCCAACCATGGATCTTTAAACACATCAGTGGTCTATCTCTGACAAAAATTCAAAGGACTATAAGGAGTAATCATATAAGGGGCATAAAGCATAACCAGGAGAAACAGAACCAAGAATCCAAGTAGTATATCAGTTGGCATTATAGAAATATATATCCATTTATAGCCTATGCAAGGGAGTTCCTTTTGACATAGCATTTCAGCCTGTTAGGTGGGATAATGGACTGTACATTCTTTTCTGTAACTACTTCCAGCTGACATTAGGATGCTTCCATCGGGGCCCAGAAAGGCTGAAATGCTAGTCAAAGGGTGGGCAATGGGGAAGTTATCAAAAGCATCTGATTAGTCAATTGATCCAGGTGAAGAGCAGGGAGAAATCATATCTGTTCGACTGGTTCACATCAGCTTCCAGGAAGTCCAGGGCTCAGCAGTTTGTAGTCCACAGGTGATCTCAGGATAGAATCTATCAGCCAGGTGAGAATCTGCTGAGACAAACATAGACTGGAAACAGAAGTTAAATTTTTTTACTAATTGGGGAAGGTAAGGAATCCCATGACCAAGGGAAAAATATCATTTTTAAGAACAGGCAGTTGTGGGGGGATCCAAGATGGCGGTGGCCTGCGCGGACGTATTTTGATTTCGGGGTTAACAGTCACAAGGCGGCAAGCATTGCAGGATGCTGTACAAAGGGCATGACCCCTTCTAAATCTCACCCAGCTACCCAGGGACCATGGAGGATCCTTGGGCAGGACGCTCCTTCACACTCTCGGACACACAAGGAAGCCGCTGGACCAGGGAATCGGGATCACCCATCCCCCCACCAGGAGAGACTCCCAGTAAGTTCCAACCTAATATCCAGCGGGCAGATTCAGATCCCATGCAGAGATAATCCCCACCCTGCTGGGCACTGCCAGGTCTCACACAGACAATCGAACTATCTGGCGAAAGGTTGCAACCCTTGAAAGTGAGCTCAGCTAGGCTGCAAAGTGCCTTCAGACTGGAAATCGCAGTCTGTGACAAAACTGGCCAGTTTACAAGCCGCAGGAGTGGCAAGGCTATTGGAGCTGAACAGCTGAACGGCAGTTTTACCTGCTACAGGAACCAACACTAGGCAAACTGCAAGATATCTGAAACTGTCGTATATCGGACTTTTGTACCAGTACTGGCCCTTCTGGCGTGGAACCAGAGCTTACTTGTACACAGCTCCACCACCTGGATTAATTAGGTCTCCACCTGGGAGGTGGGGCTGAATGATGACTCACCTGATAGGAGTGGAGTAAGGCAACTCGAATCCTGTACCAAAGCACCCCCCTTGGACCCAAGTCCAGAAGACAGCAAAAAAAAATTCCACATGGCCAGAGGCCCCACATTAAAAAAAAAAAAAACAAAAAAAAAAAACAGAGGGAAATGTCTCCAACCAAAGATAGCAACGCTATTTCATCCAACCCAAACCACCTCACCACAACTGAAACACATGAAAACGATGACAATTCTACATTATGGAAAGTGATAGAGTCCCTTCAAGAAGAACTTAAAACTATGAAGGAATTTAAAGAAGCCACAATTTTACAAGTCAAAACAAGGAATAACACCATTAAAGAGCTCCAAGCCAAGGTGACCCAGCTTGAACAGGAAAAGGACAAAACAATGAAAGATTTCCAGGCAAAAACAAGCAAACTGGAGAAGGAAATGTACAAAACGAACAATACCATTCAAGACATGAAAATAGCAATGGAAACAATAAAGAAAACACAGTCAGAGTTAAAAGAGGAAATGGAGAATCAGGAGAAGAGAACAGGAACTACGGATGTGAGTATGAAAAATAGGATGCAAGTGATGGAAGACAGGATCTCAGGCATGGAAGATTCGATGGAAGAAATCAGTACAACATCCAAAGAAAATGAGAAAGCTAAAAAAAATCTCTCACCCACAACATCCAAGAAATCAAGGACTCAATGAAAAGACGGAACCTAAGAATTATAGGCATAGAGGAAAGAGAAGACTCCCGACTCCATGGTCCAGGAAATATCTTCAACAAAATCATAGAAGAAAACTTCCCAAACCTAAAGAAAGAGATGCCAGTAAAAATCCAAGAGGCTTACAGAACACCAAACAGATTAGATCAGAAAAGAAACTCCTCTTGCCACATAATAATAGAAACTCCAAATGTAGAGAACAAAGAAAGGATATTAAAAGCTGTAAGAGAAAAAGGCCAAGTCACATACAAAGGCAGACCCATCAGAATCACACCTGACTTCTCCACAGAAACTTTAAAAGCTAGAAGGGCCTGGACTGATGTCCTACAAGCCCTGAGAGAACATAGGTGCCCAGCCAGACTACTATACCCAGCAAAACTCTCTATCAACATAGAAGGAGAAAACAAGACATTCCATGACGAAATCAAATTCAAACAATATCTCCTCACAAACCTAGCCCTACAGAAGATCCTAGAAAGAAAATTCCAACCCAGAGGAGATAACTACACACAAGAAAACAGAGGAAATAGAAACCCCCACAGCAACTAAACAAAAAGAAACACAAGACAGCCAGCTACACCAAAATAATGGGAAATAACAACCCCTGGTCACTAATATCCATCAACATCAATGGACTCAACTCGCCAATAAAAAGACACAGACTTACAGACTGGATCTGTAAACAAGACCCATCTTTTTGCTATATACAAGAAACACATCTCACTATTGAAGATAAACGCTATCTCAGGGTAAAGGGCTGGGAAAAGTTTTTCCAAGCAAATGGACCCAGGAAACAAGCTGGAGTAGCTACCCTAACATCAAACAAAATAGACTTCCAATTGAAGTTAGTAAAAAAAGACAGAGAAGGGCATTACATAATCATTAAAGGAAATATCCACCAAGAGGACATCTCAATATTGAACATCTATGCCCCAAATACAAAGGCACCTACATTTATAAAAGAAACGCTTCTAAAACTTAAATCACAGATTGATCCAAACACTTTAATAGTGGGAGACTTCAACACCCCACTCACAACTATGGACAGATCATCAAGAGAGAAGCCTAACAGAGAAATAATGAGTCTAACGGAGATCATGAACCAAATGGACCTAACAGATATCTACAGAATGTTTCACCCAAACACAAAAGAATACACCTTCTGCTCAGCACCTCATGGAACCTTTTCCAAAATTGACCATATAGTTGGACACAAAGATAGCCTCAACAGATACAAGAAAATTGAAATAACCCCTTCTATCTTATCAGACCACCATGGAATAAAGCTGGACTTCAATAGCAAAAGAATCAACAGAAAGTCTACATTCACATGGAAATTGAACAACTCTTTACTAGAGGACCACTGGGTCAGGGAAGAAATAAAGAAGGAAATCAAAGACTTCTTAAAATCCAATGAAAATGAAGACACAACATACCCAAACCTATGGGACACAATGAAAGCTGTGCTACAAGGAAAATTCATAGCATTAAGTGCCTTCAAAAAGAAAATTGTGACAGCTCATATTAGCGAATTAACAGCTAAACTGGGTGAATTGGAAAAAAAAAGAAGCAAACACTCCCAAGAGGCAAGAGATCTTCAAACTTAGGACTGAAATCAACAACTTAGAAACAAAAAGAACTGTAAAAAGAATCAATGAAACCAAAAGTTGGTTCTTCAAGAAAATCAACAAAATAGACAGACCCTTAGCCAAATTAACTAAAAGACAGAGGGAGAAAACACAAATCAACAAAATCAGAAATGAAAAGGGAGAATTAACAGACATTGAGGAAATCCGGAGAATATTTGGATATTATTTAAAAAATCTATACACCAAATTTGAAAACTTAAGTGAAATGGACAATTTTCTTGATAGATTCCACCTACCGAAGCTATATCAAGATCAGATAAACAGATTAAACAGCCCTATAACCCTTAAGGAAATAGAAACAGTCATTAAAAATCTCCCAACCAAAATAAATATGCCACATTTATGAGTGTTAAATGGCCCAGTATATCTTCCCAATGTCCAGTTCATACATATTTGGCCCCTGACTTTAACATTCTACCATCTAACCATCTCCATGAATTTAAAGTTCTATAACTGACTTAGCTTTCATACTAACTTGCATCATTATTATAACCATCTTCTTAGATCTAGAACGCCCTCTTGATTCCTAAACAACTCAAAATTTAACTATGAGACTCTAGCTGTCTATTCTTCAACCACCTCAGAGACCTGAGAGGGATAAATATATCTGATTATATAGGAAGTGCAGGTCCTGCAGCTTTCAATACTAAGAAATGACAAACCAGTGACTACCTGGACAGTTCCCCTTTTCTCTCCACACATTCCAGCATCAGTCTTCAGCCTTTTGGTTCTGTTTCTCTGACAGACATTGATTGTAGAGCAGGAATTATGAAGGACTTACCTACCCTGTCTTGGCAGAGCTAGGCTGTCGACTTCCCTGCTACTAAGTTTTGTCCTTTTTGGACAGCAGTCTGTCTGCAGTTGAAGCAAGGAGTTTTTTCATGCCAAGAGATAGGCTTGCCACTAATTCAACCATCTTACAGTGGAGGTTCTTCGATGCTTATCTTCTACTTGGAGTAGAATAGGGGGTACTGTCAGGAGCTGATATGTCTCGATATCAAAAAAAAATCTTAATTTGAGATAACGTCTTTGAATGCCATATTCTGCAGATCTCGTGGGGTTTTTGAAGATGCCCTATCCGTCTCTTGTATTTAGAGAAGTAAATGTTGCTTGTCTCTTAACAACTTGATTACTGAGTAGTTTAGAGAATATCTGTGATAGACTGTCATAGTAACTAACAAAGTGACATGTTTGCATGACTAGGAGTTTTTTTTTCTTAACTATCCTAAATAGTTTTAGATGGTTGGTATCAAGATGCCAGAGCTTCACATTTTATTTTTAAGTATCTCTAGGTATGATACCATTAGGAAGCGTTACCTTTAATTTTGCATCAATATACAAAGATCTATTCAGTTGTGGCTAAATATACTTTTAATTTTGTATCAATATATAAAGATCAATGCCTATGTAGCCCAATACAATCTTAATATTACATCCATATACAAGGGTCAATACCATTGTGGCCAATTATAATCTTAATTTTGTATCAATATACAAAGATCAATACCGATGTAGTTCAAAACGGTCTTATTTTTGCACAAGAAACAATGGTCAATACCACTTTAGCCAAATATACTATTAATTTTGTATCAATATACAAAGGTATAAGGGCATATTCAATAATCTGTCCCTTTTTCTTGGTCCTTCCTGTGCTATGTCTATGTCTCATTTTTCTCAAGTCTATGCACTCCTACATAGGAGAGAAAGAAGGATACAGAAAAGGAAAAGTAGGAAGTCCCTGGGTCTAACCTCCAAAACCCATTAAACAGGGCCATTTAACAGCTTGTAATCTCTTCCCCTAAATAACAGAGTATTCAGTTATCCTTCAAATAACCAAAAAGGGGGGGCGGAGAAACACCCTCCCCACCCTCTGGGCATGGGACGTCACTCTCTTAAAATGACTTCCTGCTGATTTGGGTCATAGTAAACCTGTTTGGGACCTGAACCAAAATGGAAAAATGGTTAAAAATGTTAGTACAATCCTTTTATGTTCAGTCCTTCTGTTCTCAGCTGTTTAGATGTCCTACGGAGTTTGTAGGCAGAAGCTGATCCTGCAGGCTTTACTGAGGTTCTGGCTGGGGCATTGTGTAGAGCTGAACGGTCTTAGCGATGTTGAATTGTTGTGGTTGTAGGCTTTTGATTGAGACAGCTATAGAGGGAGTCTGTCAGGCTGAATCAACTGGGTCACTCGTCTTCTTTGGTGTCTGATTCTGTTTTCTGCTGAGGTTTCTGTTGTCCAGTTGTCCCTGGGTTCCTTGAATGGATGCTTTGATTCTCCTGGAACGATAAGAACCGAGCCCTGCCCTAATCCTAACTCTGGGACAATTACCCTCTTTTTTTTTGGGGGGGGGGGCTAGGTAATATTTTTCCTGAAGCAAATTTGTTTTTTTTTTGACAATATATAAAGTGTTATCTTTCAATCTGGTTTAAAGAAGAAATTATTTTGTTCTTTTGGAGCTAAACCAGCTTTAGTGTATATATTTTGAGATCTCAAAGGACAATTTGTTTGTATTGAGTAGGCCTTTTGTAAGTAGCTTTTAAACTTAGGTCTTTCCAAATCCTATGTGTGTGTCTCTGCATTCTAATTACTGGGATCAGAGACCTGTGGTTCCCATCTGAAGGGATTAAAGATGTGTTCCACCACTCCTGGATCGAAGTTTTTCTCTATTTAGAGTTTGTTTTGTATCAGGCTGACCTTGAGCTCTGAGATCTGCCTGTTTCTGTCTCTAGTGTGTTGGGATTAAGGGTGTACTCTTCTTGAATGATGGGATCAAGGGTGTGCACCCTCACCACCCTGTTCCGTGTAACTCTAGAATTTATAAGACCATTAACTCTATGGTGCTTCTCCCGTATGGAGGTCTGTCTGGCAATATCTTAGAATTCTTGGAATAACCTTGCCTCAGGACCCAGCCATACCACTTCTGGGTATACACCCAAAGGACCCCTCACGGAGACATAGGGAAGTCTCATCTTCTATGTTCATAGCAGCCTTATTTGTAGTAGCTAGAAATTGGAAACAACCCAGATGTCCCTCAACTGAAGAATGGATTAAAAAACTGTGGTACATCTATACAATGAAATATTACTCAGCTATCAGAAACAATGAAATTATGCAATTTGCAACCAAATGGATGGTTCTAGAGAAGCTCATCCTGAGTGAGCTAACCCAGACTCAGAAGGATGCACATGGCATCTATTCACTTATAGTAGGATTTTAGCTATATTGTACAGGATATCTGTACTACAACCAACACACCAAAAGGAACATGGACATAAATTTTTTTTCTTTTTCTTTTTCCTTTTCCTTTTTTTTCTTTTTCTTTTTCCTTTTCCCTTTTCTTTTTCCTCTCTTTTTTGTTGTTATTCTTTGTTTTTGTGGGTTTGTGTGTTTGTTGGTCTTTTTTTAGTTTTCCCCCAGTAGCAAGAAGACACCTTTCACTGGCAGTACTGCCTCTTAGGTCACCGGTGAATGAAGAGGCTCTTGGCCCTCATATGACTCCTGATCTGTGGTGAGAGACTGTTATGCAGGGACACTCCACCCCAGAGGAACAAGAGGGAAGGGTCAGGGGATAGAGCATGGGAGGGTGGGGCTGGGAAGTGGGAAAAGAGGACAATATGATAAGGATGTAACCTGAAGCAACAAACAAATGAATTTATTAATTAAAAAAAGCAGGTAACAATGCTAAAACACTGTAAATAAAATAAAGAATACAGCCGTTCAACCAGGTTTTATAAACCTCCAAGTGTCGAAAAAACGTAGAGCTAAGGTAAAATACATGAGAATTGTGGTGTTAACCCATGCCTTTAACTTCGGAAAAAGCTATTCTTAATTTCATATGGAACAACAACAACTAAAACAAACAAACAAACCCAGAATAGCTAAATCAATCCTGTACACAAAAAAACCCCCAAAAAACAAAACAAAACAAAAACAAGAAAACATCTGGGGGTATCACCATCCCAGATTTGAAGTTGTACTACAGATCAATAGTAATAAAAACAGCATTGTACTGGCATAGAAATAGACCAGTGGATCAATGTAATCAAATTAAAGACTCAGAAATGAACCCACACACCTGTGGTCACTTAATTTTTGACAAAGAAGCCAAAACCGCACAATGGAAAAAGGACAGAATCTTTAACAAATGGTGCTGGTCTAACTGGATGTTCACTTTTAAAAGAATGAAATTAGACCCATACTTATCACCTTGTACAAAACTTAAGTCCAAGTGGTTCAAAGACCTTAACATAAGGCCGGACACATTAAATCTACTAGAAGAGAAAGTGGGAAAAACCCTGGAACTCATTGGCACAGATGACAAATTCCTGAGCAGAATACCAACAGCTCAAGACCTAAGACCAACAATCAATAAATGGGACCTCATAAAACTGAAAAGTCTTCTGTAAGGCAAAAGACACTGTCATTAGAACACAATGGCTGCCTAAAGTATTGGAATAAAATCTTTACCAACCCCACATGTGACAGAGGGCTAATATCCAAAATTTACAAATAACTCAAGAAATTAAATGGCAAGAAACCAAATATTCCAGTCAAAAAATGGGGAGAAGAGCTAAACAGAGAATTCATAAAGAAGGGATTTCTATAGGCTGAGAGACGCTTGAAGAAATGCTCAGCATCCTTAACCATCAGAGAAATGCAACTCAAGATGACTCTAAGATTCCATCTCACACCTGTTAGAATGGCTAAGATCAAAAACTTAAATGACAAATGACAACACATGCTGGAGAAGGTGTGGAGAAAGGGGAACCCTCCTCCATTGTTGAAGGGAGTACAGGCTTGTCCAACCACTATGGAGTTCAGTCTGGCAATATCTTAGAACACTTGGAATAGCTCTGCCTCGGGACCTAGCTGTACCACTTCTGGGTATACATCCAAATGACTCCTTACTGAATCACAAGGAAGTTTCCTCATCTATGTTCATAGCAGCCTTATTTGTAATAGCTAGAAACTGGAAACAACCCAGATGTCCCTCAACTGAAGAATGGATTAAAAAACTGTGGTGCATCTACACAATGGAATACTACTCAGCTATTAGAAACAATGAAATTATGCAATTTGCAGCCAAATGAATGGAACTAGAGAAGCTCATCCTGAGTGAGCTAACCCAGCCTCAGAAGTATGCACATGACATCTATTCACTTATAGTCGGATATTAGTTATATAGTATATTATATCTGTACTACAACCAATGCACCAAAGGGAACGTGGACATAGACTTTTCCTTTTTTCCCTGTCAATGTGACACTTTTCCGTAGTGGTGCTGCCTTGTAGGCCCCCAGTGTATGAGGAAACTCTTGGCCCTCATATGACTGCTGAACTGGGTTGGGGGAATGTTTTGTAGGGACACTCCACTTGAGAGGAGTGGTATAGAAGGGTTAAGGTGTAGAACGTTGGAGCGCGGGACTGGGAGGGTTTGGAAAGAGGACACTATGTTGGAGATGTAACCTGAAGCAATAAATAAATAAATTAAAAAAAAACACCCAGTGTTTTGATATCTGAGGCTTTTGGTGGCTACTAGGAAAGCTAATGGTGGTCATCTCTTCACCACCTCTGGGGGTGAAGTTAGTTTGAGATTAACCCTTTCACTCTGAACCAGCTGTTTCTCTTTCACCATATCTAAATCTGTGTGTTCCCCTCTCACTAGCACTTTTTGGTTCCTAAGCCCTTCAATTTTTACTTGCAAACTCTCTAGTTGAATAGCCATTTCTGCAATAAAAGTATCATACCCCTCCATATCCACTTGCAACTTTTCAAATTGTTCAAGCATT
>CAJQZJ010012348.1:3989729-4024056 GCA_907164525.1 Lophiomys imhausi | reverse complement strand
CATACCCCTCCATATCCACTTGCAACTTTTCAAATTGTTCAAGCATTCTTCCCTTGTTTTTTGAACCATCATATAGGAGGAAAAACAATATACACTCCTCCATTGCTGGTGAGAGTCCAAACTTGTATAATCACTAAGAAAATCAATCTGGTCATTTCTCAGAAAACTGGGAATAGTTCTTCCTCAAGACCCAGCTATACCACTCCTGGGCATATACCCAAAAGATGCCCCACCATACCTCAAAAATACTTGCTCAACTATGTTCATAGCAGTTTTATTCATAATAGCCAGAAACTAGAAACAACCTAGATGTCTCGCTCAACTGGAGAATTTACAAAGAAAATGTGGTACATTTACATGATGGCATACTACTCAGCTATCAGAAACAAGGATATCATTCAAGTTGCAACCAAATGGATAGAACTAGAAAAGATCATCCTGAATGAGGTAACCCAGACTCAGAAAGATACACATGGCATGTACTCACTCATAAGGGCATACCCACCATATAGTACAGGATTACCATTCTCCAATACACAGACCCAAAGAAGCTATGTCACTAAGAGGGCCCAAGGGAGGATGCTTGAATCTCACTGAAAAGGACAAATAGAATAGACATCAGAAGTGGTTGAAGAAAGGGAACTGGATAGGAGAGGGAGAGAAGCAGGAAAGAAGGATGGGGATCAGTTGTGGGGAGAATTGGGGAGGTTAAGAGAGCTAGGAGAAAGATGGGAAAGGGGGAGAGAGGGAAAGGGAACTCTCTGAGACATGCTGGAGACCAGTGGCAGGGTAGTTCCTTGGGGGGAGATGGGTTGATGCTAGCTGAGACTACCAGCAGCAGGGGCTATGGAGCCTGAAGAGGCTTCCTTCTAGCTAGGTAGGACTTCTGTGGGCGGGATGGGATCACCAACACATTCACAAAACCTTCGACGCAAAAGTTACCCTGAATACAAAAAGTGCAGACATAAAGATATATCAGAAATTGAGGGACTGTTCAACCAATGATGGGCCCAACCTGAGATTCACCCCAAGGGAAACAGCCAACCTCTATCGCTACTAATAATACTCTCCTATGCTTACAGATAGCGCATAGCATAACTGTCCACTGAAAATCTGCATGCAGCAGAGAATCTAAACAGAGCCTGAGACTCACTGCCAACTATTAGGCAGAGCATGGGGTGTCTTGTGAGGGGAAGATAGAAAGTACCAGAGGGGAAAAAAATCTCCACAAGAAAATCAACTGAGACAACTAACTCAGGCCCATGAGGACTCACAGAGACTGAAGTACCAAGCAAAGAGCATGCATGAACTTGACCTAGGCTCCCTATGCATATGTAACTGATGGGCAGGTTGAGTCATCATGTGGGTCCCCTAGCAAGTGGAGCTTGGGCTATCTCTAGTTTGGACTCTTATGCTCTTGTTCACTTCCTCCTAAGGGCGTTGTTGTGCCTGGCTTCAATGGAAGAGGAAGCACTCACTCCTGATGCTACTTGTTATGCTAGTGTAGGATGGGAGGTGGGAGCTCTCCTTTTCTGAGGAGAAAGAAAGGAGTTTAAGGGGAAAGGGGAGGATGAGCAGGACCCAGAGGAGGGGAGGAGGCTACAATTTGGATGTAAAATGAGTAAATAAATAAATAAACTTAAAAAATACAAGCAGCTAACCAGACCCAAGAGGCAAGTTCAGGGCACCCTTTTTGATGATATTAACATTTATATCATTCTCAAGTACTCTTAGGACATTCTACAAGTGAAGTCGTATGCTATAAATCTATTAAGCTTCAATAAAACTAAGAAGATAAATTCAATAGAAATACCTTCTTTAATCACAACATAATGAAGCTAGAAATGAATAATAATGTAAAACTAATTTTCATGAAGTTTATGCAAATTAAACATTTTGTTGATCAAGAAATAATGAGAGAAATTAGGAAATTCTTAGAGAAAGCTGAAAATGAAAATATCAACATTTATGAAATACAAGAAAAGCATTGTTAAAACTAATAGTTCCATAATTTGTGTCATAAAACAGAACAAGAACACACTCAGCTTCAAATTTCTAACTTAACAGTGTTACAAACTAGAAAAAGAAACACAAAATGTTAAACTCAAAGTTGGCAGAAGGAAGAACATACAGATTATAGTAGAAATAAATTGTGTAGCAGGTAAAAATCATAGAGAAAATAAAGTTCTTTGAGGTAAACAAAAATACTTAGCTAGAACAATTAAGAAAATATTAGAAAGTACTCATATCAAGAAAATAGGGAATCAAATGGAGATATTTTCATTTCCACATAAATAAATTTATTTGCCTACTATGAATCACTACGTGGGAGCAAGTAGACATCCCAGATGAAACAGACCAAATTGAAAACAATATGATCTATTCATAATAAATATAACAGAAATAGAGAACTAGTCTTTAACTTGTAAGGAGATTGAATTGGTAATAATACCAAAAATATTTCCCAAAGGAGAGAAACTCTGTATGTGATGGATTCAATGAGGAATTCTACCAAACTCTAGTGGATCTAATAGCAGCCCATCTACAAATTTGCCAATCACAAAAGTCAGGGAATAGTTTATAACAATAGAAGAGCTCTACCTTCAGGTTGGCCAGAAACAAAAAAAGAAAGATAGAGGCCAGTATCCTTTATGGACACTGAGGTAAGACTCTGAAAAAACAAAAAACAAAAACAAAAAAACCAAAAACAACAGCAACAACAACAACAACAAAAACAAACCAACCCCTCCCCCCAAAAACACCAAAAACAAACAAACAAAACCTCTGGCACATTACAGTCAGGAACATATAAAAAAGATTTTACACCAAGATAATGCAGGACTTATTTTTGGAATGGAGAGGAATAAAACATAGGAAAATGGATCAATATAGTAGACATATTAACAATTAAGGAATTTAATTAGGTAACAATTATTTCAATTAACTACTCAAAACAATACAAGTTACAATTTTATAAAAAAGGATAAAATAATAAATACTGAAGTAACCAAAGAGGTTAAAGTCTTATAAAATGAATGCTATAAAACATTCTTGAGAGAAATTAAAGACATGAGTGGAAAAGTATCTCATGTTCATTAATAGTGTTAAGATGCCAGAATCACCCAAAATAAATTCCCCAAGGCACACTTCTTAGAAATAGGAAATTATGGAATAATATTCACATTAAATTTCATGGCATTCTGAAAATAACTACTAAAGAACAAAGTTAAATTGTCAGCTACAGGGGGATGAAGTAAGTGACACAGTTCCATGCTGCCACCTGCAGAAGCTTGAGGAGTTTCAGAGATTTTCATAATGGATTCTTGACTATATTGCAGAAAATAATTCAATTAAGGGATTTTAACATAGTCTTCAATGGGATTGCTAGCAGTACAGGTACCAAGACAAAACTATACACCCATCCCCAGTGTGGGTGTGTGCTTCTCAAGGAAGTGAAGCTCAATGGTCTCAGCAATTGATGAATGGAGAAATTTGGAGGTTAATGAAAGAAGTTTTTAATGGATCATCCTCATCTTTTTATTTGCTTTCCTTTGGAATTGTTTTGTTGTCTGATAATGTAGAGAAATGGGTCATAAGAGTTTTACAATATCTCATGGCAGCGTATAACCATCTTAATGACATCATACTCTCTAGTCTGTGACACAGAAAGCTCCTGGTTTACACAGTAATTATTCATCTTTTTTCAACAATATATAATTCTTCCTCATTTTGAATTTATTCCTAAATATTTATTCTTTCCTTGATGTTAAAAATATAATTGCTTTCTTGGTTTTATTTTTGCCTCATACATTGTTAATATATATTCATGCAATTGATTATGTAAGTTGATTTTGTATCCTGCACCTCTGTTGAAAATTGTTTATTCATATTAATTAATTTCTACTAATGGATGTTTGACACTCTGTATTTGGAGTATTTGGAGGTAGCACATCAAAGTATCCTAGTCATCTTATCAACAAGTTACATGAAACAATCTTATATCATCATTAAGTCTAGATTATCATTACAATTGTCACAATAAAAGTCTGAGTGATGAAGTTGGTCAAGTTCTCATGTAAAATGAATCACCAATTCAAGATGGCAGCCTGGGTGTGCATTTCTCTCAGTATCATCTTTTCAGTGCCTCTTTATATCATCCAGGCTCCTACAGAAAGTTATGAAAAGAGTGTCAGATTGGAGTAGAGAAAATTCTGCTGATTCTCCATTTCTCTGCTAATTTACAAGTGACAGGACACAATATCTTTATAAATAGTTTAAGAAGATTTCAATGGCTGACAAATCATAAAGGAAACTAGGGTTTATTCTCCTAATCTTTAGTGCCATGATGCTGCTGAAATCTTAATTTCAACTCCTTTTTTGGACTAACCTACTGTTTTTTATTTTAAGACAGGAACAAGTTGATTTAGTCCTTGGGTAGAAGACACAGTTTAGAAACCAACATTTAAAGTTACTGTTCCCAGCTATCTGTAACACCCTTATTTGTTTTAAACATGCTGTACAAGTAGCCATGAACACTTATCAGAAAGGTAGTTCAAAGTTTGTCTACAGATTGTTAGACACTAGCTTTCTTAGCATTATATTCACAATACGTTATTTCTATTGTCCTTATCCTGTTTATTCTGAACAACAATAGCCATGGTCTTGCTAAAGCTGTGGAATTTTTACCTATGCAGCAAAACCACAAATACAGTTCTGACTTCAAACTTTGCTAATAACTGTTCCCTATTTCTATATATTAGATTCATGCTTAATACTAAAATTACTTCAGCCTGGGGTATAAATTGACTATATTTCTTCCTTTTGTCTGTAATGCTAATTATTGCCAATGTCTACAGACTAGACTAGTCTAGCATTCAAACATCTCTGGTAAACACACTAAAACACACACACACACACACACACACACACACACACACACACACACACACCCGTACATGAGAAAGAGAGAGAGGTGGGGTAGGGAGATAGAAGAGAGAGAACAGCTCATATATTCACTCAAGGGTTGAATTTTCATTTCACAATACTACAGAGTTACTGAATGAAAATTACATATTTCTTTAGCATTATCCCAGAACATATACAGTAGTATGTTTACATGTAATCTGCCATTTCCTGTTACAATAAATGAGCCTATTAAGGAAGCCAGGATAGTTAAAACAAACTCCTAGTCATGCAAACATGTCACTTTGTTAGCTACTATGACAGTCTATCACAGATATTCTCTAAACTACCCAGTAATCAAGTTGCTAAGAGACAAGCAACATTTGCTTATCTAAATACAAGAGATGGATAGGGCATCTTCAAAAACCCCAAGAGATCTGCAGAATATGGCATTCAAAGATGTTATCTTAAATCAAGATTTTTTTTTTGATATCGAGACATATCAGTGCCTGACAGCACCCCCTATTCTACTCCAAGTAGAAGATAAGCATCGAAGAACCTCCACTGTAAGATGGTTGAGTTAGTGGCAAGCCTTTCTCTTGGTATGAAAAAACCCCTTGCACCAACTGCAGACAGACTGCTGTCCAAAAAGGACAAAACTTGGTAGCAGGGAAGTCGACAGCCTAACTCTGCCAAGACAGGGTAGGTAAGTCCTTCATAATCCCTGCTCTACAACAAATATCTGTAAGAGAAACAGGACCCAAAGGCTGAAGACTGATGCAGGAATGTATGGAGAGAAAATGGGAACTGTCCAGGCAGTCATTGGTATGTTCTTTCTTAGTTTTGGAAGCTGCAGGCCCTGCACTTCCTATATAAGCAAATATATTTATCCCTCTCAGGTCTCTGAGGTGGTTGAAGAATAGACAGCTAGAGTGTCATAGTTAAATTTTGAATTGTTTAGGAATCAAGAGGGTGTTATAGATCTAAGAAGATACTCTTAAAAGTGTGTTGTAAGATAGTATGAATGTTGAGTCACATATAGACCTTTAAACTCATGGAGATGGTTAGATAGTAGAATGTTAAAGTCAGGGGCCAAATATGTATAAACTGGACATTGGGAAGGTATACTGGGCCATTTAACTCTCATAAATGTGGCATATTTATATCTGTTGTTTTGTATAATACTTACTGTTATAAGAGAAGGAACCATCTGTTGGACTGAAAGGGGAAACTTCTGGGGGGAAGAGGGTGGAAGGGCGGGATAGGAAGGGGGAATAGGGAGGGGTTTGTTACTGAGATGTAACTTGAAGAAAAAAAAATAAAGTATTTAAAAAAAAAAAAAAAGGAAGCCCAAAGTGACCACAAAGTGGGTTGTGTAAGAATCCAGTACTGGAGTTGGCCAATCTGTATGATTCTTTATAGCTTCAGTTTTCAAATGTGAAATTGAAGTCGTAACTGTCATTTTAGCTTATTTCTTCTAAATATGAGATGATAACATAAAAATTAATGAGATCATTAGTCAGTAGACCCAAAGGTTATTGATACAGTACAAATTTCCATTATTGGTTTCTTTTGGAAAGAAAGTTAGGGGAGGGAGGAGCAGGACCCTTGATTGAATGAGAAGAGCCTGGTAATGGACTGAGGTGAGACATCTACCTTTACAAAGCTGATAAAGGGAATGAGTGAAAAAGACAAAGAACAGATCATTAGCCCCATCCCCTTACTCTAATATACACCTGACACCCCTCACTTCACATTACCTAGCTGAGCTGACCACTGAGGAAAATGGCACCAGCTAAACTGCCATAACTTCTGTTCCAGGGGATATAGTCTAGCCACTTGATCAAAGGCCCACCAGATAAATGAGTCCCTAACATAAATGTTCAGGGCAGCCTGGAGACCCATCCTGCTTACTGGCAACTGCAACAGAGAACTGCTGTATACTTTTCAGCTAGCTATAGCAATTGGATGTCCTTGTCTCAGGACAAGGGAAGAGGTCATGTGTCACTATGTAGCCTGATATTCAGGACAGCCTTGCTGTTTAACCTGTTTATGGAATATGTAGCAGGGATAATGATGCTGTCTGGTCCTCTAGGATAGCCATGTATAGAGATGGATGCACTGCCCCAGTTTTTGGCAGAAAAGCACTGTGAGTAAGAAGCATTGTGAATCCGGGTGAAAGGCAAAGATTGACACTGATGCTGCTTGGCTTTTTTTCTTGGAAGTTGCTACCTTTTTTATTCATTTTTGTCCTCTGCTAATGACTCTTGGGATTCTATTTTGATGCACCTTGGAAGAGAGGTGCTATGAGCCCAGGAGAAGTTTTATATGTACAGTCTCCCAGGTCATTTGAGTTGTAAGTTTATCTCCCTGTTTGTAAGTGTGAATAGCTGGGTTTCACAAGCTGCCTCCAGGTGTTTCTTCACAGCAACTGGACACCACCCTACTGAGACCTGCTTACATGTTTTTCTGGTTCCTGGCATCATTAATCATAAGAGCTTGCTAACATGCATTTCTTGGCCAGTTACACTACAATATTTAAAAGACACATGTCATGTAGGTCTTTTTTATCTCTGTACCCATGGATTAGAACATAAATTCAGACATTATGTGTCCTTCAAATACTCCATGGTACAAGTTCTGCACTGTGTGATTTTGATAGGGCTGGAAAATATACTTCTGTTTGGAAAAAAGTAGCTTCTTGTTTTTTACTGAACATGCCCTGAATGATATTTTGGCAATAGGAAATCAACATTAGGAAAGGCATGAATCCAAGGTTCAGTCACTCATTTGCTTTAATCATCCAATTGTGGAGCCTTATTTTGCTGTGATGGCAGTGAAACAGGAAGAACATCCTATTAAGCTGAAATTGATGTTCAAAACAAAAGCACTCAGCACTAGATCTGCATTAGTAACTAACTAATTGAATCAGTCCATATGTTGGATGCCACAACTCTGTTAACTATTATCAGCTAATGATGCAACCCGCCAAACTTGCCTTCTCCACATTTTCATTTTAAATTTATTCTTAAATATGAAGTCACTTAATTATGTTTTTTATCAAAATACACATATAAGAAATGAGATAGTTTCTCTGTTTTTACATCCTAGCATAATTTCAAATTCCACATCTGGAATCCACTTGAACGCATCACTCCCTTTATCTGTTCTCTGCAGTGACATGACACAGAGCAAAATCATTGTGTTCTCCAAAGACCGCAACCCAAATGCCAACGACATGTCAAATGGTCACAAGTGGTGGCCTGTGTCTCACAGTGAGAAGTGTGTTCCTGTCATCGCTCTGTGGTGAACTCATTTCAACAATGTGGAGACGGAGGCCAGTTCCTAATTTTATATGGCTTTAAGTGTTTGGCCTGCTCCTGCAGTTTACAAAGTGGACGATTCGAGGTTTCCTGGCTTCTCTTTGAGGAGCCTGTGGAGACTGCTACCTGGGCCAAAAGCTGAAGTGGTGTTGCTTAGGCCTGCATCCAGTCAAAGCTATTTCCCATTCCCAAGTTTCTGGCCAGAACCCAATAAGATATTTTTCTGTTTACTCTGTGGATTATCTGGATTTCTCCACTGTCTCATCTTTCAGTCCTGGTCATCACTCTAGCTCAGAGGCAGTAAAGGCTCCTTCAGAAATGACTTCAACTTTTAAACTGACTTTCAGTTAACTCAGGGAAAATGATTAGAAATTATAAAAATTTGAAATACAAAGAAATCTGAAAGAACTTTAATACCTGTTAGCGAAATTTTTCTACCATAAAAATAGCAAAATGAACCATGATGCATATTTTTGCTTAAGGGATGGAATGTTTCTAATGGTAGCAACATAAAACCACAAAATACAGCACTTGTTTACAAAGCAGAAATGAAAGCACATTTTCAACAAGAGAGCTCTGCTTTATTTTCTCTTTCAAAATTCCTAGTTTTTTTTATACTTTATTTTTTTATTTCTTCAAGTTACATCTCAGTCACAATCCCTTCCCTACTCCCCCTTCCTGTCCCACCCTTCCACCCTCTTCACCCCAACAGCTCCCCCTTTCAGTCCAACAAATGGTTCCTTCTCTTATAACAGTAAATACTATACAAAACAACAGAAATAAATATGCCACATTTATGAGAGTTAAATGGCCCAGCATACATTCCCAATGTCCAGTTCATACATATTTGGCCCCTGACTTGGTTGGGCTGGTGAGATGGCTCAGCAGGTAAAGTGTTTGTTTTTTAGGCATGAGGAATGGACTTCAGATCCCCAATCCTTGGAGCAAGTTGGACAGCCAGACTAGCTGAAAAAGTCACACTACTTTCAGCAAGAAACCCTGCCTCAACATATAAGGTGGAAAGTAATCAAGGAAGACCTTTGACATTAACATAGGTCCTCAGCTAGAGTCTGCACACATACACATGCACCTGTCTATGCACCTGCACATACCCATGTTCATGCATATAAAAACACATATACATACATAAACTGTTAGATACAAATATATTCTATGAAACCTATGAATACTAATGCGACAGACAGCTCCTAATGTTTTTGGAGAATTTGAGGGACCCTTTTGTAAGTTCTTATTCTCACTGTTTAATAAAATAATTTTAAAATGTGCTCAGAAGAAAGCTTGGGGACCATTTGGGAGTATTTGAAGGAGGGAGCAGGCAAACTGTAAATCCTAGTAGACACAGAAAGGAGAGATTTGAATAAGGGGGAAGAGTTCTGAACTTTAATTCTGCTTTGAATTAGAGTCCCCCAAAATTAGAGGC
The DNA here is from genome assembly GCA_907164525.1 of Lophiomys imhausi. Lineage (NCBI taxonomy): Eukaryota > Metazoa > Chordata > Mammalia > Rodentia > Muridae > Lophiomys > Lophiomys imhausi. The sequence goes on along the minus strand of CAJQZJ010012348.1, from coordinate 4,014,390 downwards.
AAAGTCAACAAGGGAGGTCAGTAAGAAGCTTCACATGAAAGAGCTCTTTAAAGATACAGTGAGTAAAGTCAGAGTGTCAATACAAACACAGTTATGCTTTTGGTTAGTATGCAAAGAAAAGATAGTAAGTGGGGAAAGAAAGCACTATGTGTCTTTTTCATTAGAAAACAGAAAAATAAGTCAGCAGGCTTCTGAGTAAAGTAAGCAACTGTCATGAAGGAGGGCTACTGGGATGTTTACATATATTACTATGTCATTCAGGTATTCCTCTCATTTCCTTACCATATCTTGAGTAAGCTTTCCTGAGGGGAGGTCTCCAGACAAAACGATTGTCAGAAGGCATATTCATAGCACTAAGTGCTTACATTAACAAATTGGAGAGATCTCATATTAGCAACATAACAGCACACCTGAAACTCTACAGCAAAAAGAAGAAATAACATCCAAAAGGAGTAAATGGCAAGAAATAACCAAACTCAGGGCTAAAATCGATAAAGTAGAAACGATGATGACAACACCAAAAGCTAAAAGGAATACAAAGAATCAATGAAACAAAGAATTGAAATAAGATTGATAAACTGTTAACAAGATTATCTAAAAGGCAGAAAGTGAAGACACAACTTAATAAAATTAGGGATGAAATCGGGGATATCACAATAGACATTGAGGAAATCCAGAAAATCATATGTATATACACTAAAAATTCATTTCACCAAATTGAAAAACCTAAAGGAAATGAATACATTTCTCGATAAATAATATGACCAAAGTTAAATCAAGATAGATAAGCAATTTAAATAGACCAATAACCCATAGTGAAATAGAAGAAGTGATTAAACAGTCTCCCATCCCTCCAAAAAATTCAGGGACAGATGAATTCAGCACAAAATTGTACCAGATATTCAAAGAAAAATTTATGTCAATACTTTCCATATTATTCTTCAAAACAAAAACTGAAAGAACAATTGCCTAATTCTTTAATGTGAACTCAATGACACTGATGCTAAAACACACAAAGACCCAACAAAAAAGGAAATTACTGACCAATGTTGTTTATGAACTTAGATGAAAAATTCTCAATAAAATACATGCAAGTTGAACCCAAGAACACATCAAAAAATTTTATTGACCATAATCAATAGGCTTCACCCCATAAATGCATGATTGTTCAGTATAGGTAAATAAATAATTATAGTCCACCAAATAAACAGACTGAGATGTTGAAAAAATTAATTAAATTAATTAACAGTATTTAGATTATATTAATTGGTTCAGCAGCTGTTAATCCTTAATTTGCCATTATAATTGAGTATACAGAGACACCACATGGATTTTAACAAACCTAGGCCTGAATTGTGCAATCCTAGCCCATCTAAACTAGGTCATAATTTTGTTACCCAAATATGACCCCATATACATACGTCCCCTTGGACTGCCATTCTCCACAATATGCCAATGTTCCTGGCCATGTGGAATGAGGTTCTTTTTTCTAACCCATGGTGTGCATCCTCTTTCCTGCTGCCCCTGACTGGAATGAATTAATCCTCTGTCTAAAGCACAGGTTTCCTGTTCTAATCTCAGGAAGTCCCACTTTTCTCTGTCTTTGCCCAATCTCAGGCATGAGCATTTTATTTAACCAATCAGAATCAATATAAGTAACAGACAGCAAACAGGACCAATTAATTAATATTTAGAATGCTTAACACTACCCCAACACTGAGAGACAAAACAAAAACAAACAAAGAAAAAAAAAACAAAAGGAAATATAACAAAGGATCATCTCTTTAGATGTAAAAACAAAAACAAAAGCAAAAAAACTAACCAACCAAACAGAAAAAAAAAAAATCCAACCAACTTAAAAACCCACAAAACCAAAAAATCCTCATGAAATTCAACAAAATTTTAAATCCCACAGTTAAAGGCATATTGTAGACAGATGGTCAAGATTCCAGATTTAACTACCAGAGTGGGGTTAAAAGTATTCCATTGTTCTTCAAGTCAGAGGCTGTCAGCCTATTAAGTCTCAAATGTTGGAAGCCTACACATAGAAATATGTGTGACTCAAATTGAACTTTATGTTCCATACCAGATGATCTGTTTCTTTTGTTCTATAACAAATTAACAGAAATTTAGCAGTTCAAAGTGATATAAATTTATTGTCCCACAGTATCTGTAAATCAGCATCTGGATGGTGAAGACTGCTTAGGCTCACCAAGTTAAAGTCACCTCTTAGTTCTCATCTGGAACTCAAGATTTTCTTCTAAGGCTATTGGTTATATTGTCAAAAGTAGTTCTTTGCAGCTTATGACTGAACTCTTCTTGATATTACTAGCTGTGACCAGATCACCAACACATAGCCACCAAAACTGACTACATGGTACCTTGAAAACCTTCTGACATGAATATTTTATTTTTCTCTGAAAATTGAATAAATCTCTTGGACACTCTCTCTTGTCACCAGCCAGAGAAAATACTTCGTTTCTTGGAGGGCTCCCATTATTCTTTCAGGTTCCCAGAGCGTACTATGTCTTTTACCACAGAGCATCATGTAGCCATACAGCAACATACCTCTAGCCACACACATTCACAGGAGTTATACAGGGCATGTACATGAGAGGGAAATCTTTGGAGCTAAACACGGAACACATCCAACATTTCCTCATAACAAAGAACAATCAAATAAAGAGTGAAGCAAACAAACTGGTGGTTTGAGAGACAGTTCTAGCCAGGTGTGGTGGTGTACAGCCTAATTCCAATAATCAGGAGGCAGAGGCAGGCAGATCTCTGAGTTTAAGGCCAGCCTGGTCTACAGAGTGAGTTTTTGGACAGCCAAGGCTACACAAAGAAACCCTGCTTCTGAAAAATAAAATACCAAAACATCCACTTCTGAATGAGATTCAAGCAATTGGGCCCTCCTTGTTATTTAGCTACTTTAGTTCTGTGTATTGTAGGATGGTTATCTGTACTGTATGGCTAATAGCCACTTGAAAGCAAGGACATTCCATAGATCTTTCTGGGACTTTGTTAGCTCACTCAGGATGATCTCTTTTAGTTCCATCCATTTGCCTACAAGTTACATGATGTCCCTGTTTTTAATAGCTGAGTAGTATTCCATTGTGTAAATGTACCACCGTTCCTTTATCCATTCTTCCTTCGGTTGAGGGTCAGTAGGGTTGGTTCTAGTTTCTGACTATGACAAATAAAGCAGCTATGAACATAGTTGAGCCAATGTCCTTGTGATTTGGTGAAGAATCTCTTGGTCACATGACCAGGAGTGGTATGGCTGAGTCTTGAGGTAGAACTATTCCCAATTTTCTGAGGTATTGCCAGATTGATTTCCAGAGTGGTTGTACAAGTTTGCACTCTCACCAGCAATGGAGACATGTTCCTCTTTCTCCACATCCTGGCCAGCATGTGCCATCACTTAAGTTTTTGATCTCAGTCATTCTGAAGGGAGTAAGATGGAATTTCAGAATTGTTTTGATTTGAATTACCCTGATGACTAAGGATGTTGAACATTTCTTTAAGTGCTTCTTGGCTATTACAGTTTCCACTGTTGTGAATTCTTGGTTTAGCTCTGTACCCCATTTTGTGATTGGATTATTTAGTTTGTTGGTGTTTAGTTTCTTGAGTTCTTTATATATTTTGGATATTTTTGATATGTCTTATGTAGGGTTGGTGAAGATCCTTTTCCCAATCAGTGGGCTGCTTTTTTTCTATTGACATTATTCTTTGCCTTACAGAAGCTTTTTAGTTTCCTGAGGTCCCACTTATTAATTGCTGTTCTTAGTGTCTGAGCTGTTAGTGTTTGTTCAGGAGGTTGTCTACTGTACCAATGAGTTCAAGGCTTTTTCCCACTTTCTCTTCTATTAGATTTAGTGTGCCCTGTTTTATAGTGAAGTCTTTGATTCATGTGGACTTGACCTTTGTTCAGGGTGATAGATATGGGTCTATTTGCATTCGTCTACATGTAGACATCCAGTTAGACCAGTGCCATTTGTTGAAAATCCTTTCCTTTTTGCATTGTATGGTTTTGGATTCTTCATCAAAAATAAAGTGTCCATAGATGTGTGGGTTTATTTATTGATTTGATTCCTTAGATCAACCAGTCTGTTTCTGTGCCAGTGACACACAGTTATTATTACTTTGCTGTGTAGTTCAGCTTGAAATCAGAGATGGTAATATGCCAAAAAGTTCTTTAATTGTATAGGACTGTTCGCAATTCTGGGTTTATTGTTCTTCCATATGAAGTAGAGAATTGTTCTTTTAATGCCTGTAAAGAACTCTGTTGGTGTTTTGATGGGAATTGTATTGAATCTATATATTGCTTTCAGTAAATGGCCATTTTTATTATGTTAATCCTACTGATCAATGAGCATTGGAGATCTTCATATCTTCTGATAGCTTCTTCAATTTCTTTCTACAGAGAATTGAATTTCTTGTCATACATGTCTTTCACTTGGTTAGAAATACAAGATACATTATATTATTTGTGACTGTTGTGAAAAGTGTTGTTTCCCTAAGTTCTTTCTAAGCCCATTTATCTTTTTGCATAAAGGAGAGCTACAGAGTTTTTTTTTTTTTTTTTTTTTTAGTTAAATTTGTATCCAGTCACTTTGCTGAAGGTGTTTATCAGCTGTAGAAGGTCGCTATCTACATACTATCATATTGTCTGGGAATAGGGATACACTGAGTTCTTCCTTTCCTATTTGTATCCCCTTTATTTCCTTTAGTTGTTGTATTGCTTTAGCTGGAACTTCAAGTACTATATTGGAGAAAGGGCAGCCTTATCTCATCCCTGATTTTAGTTGAATTAATTTGAGTTTCTCTCCATTTAATTTGATGTTGGCTATAGGCTTACTGTATATTGCCTTTATTATATTTAGATATGATCCTTGTATCCTGGGTCTCTCCAAGACTTTTATCATGAAGGGGTGTTGGATTTTGTCAAAGGTTTTTTTCAGCATCTAATGAGGTGCTCATGTGATTTTTTTTCTTTCAGTTTGTTTATATGATGGATTACATTGATGGATTTTCATCTATTGAACCATCTCTGCATCCCTGGGATGTAGTCTACTTGATATGGTGGATGATATTTTTGGTGTGTTCTTGTATTTGGTTTACAAGTATTTTATGGGGTATTTTGTGTCAATGTTCATAAGGGAAATTGTTCTGAAATTCTCTTTCTTTGTTGGGTCTTTGTGTGGTTTGGTTATCAGGGTGACTGTGGCCTCACAGAATGGGTTTGGCCTTCTGATTCTATTTTGTGGAATAATTTGAGGAGTATTGGTATTAGTTCTTCCTTGAAACTCTTGTAGAATTTTGTTCTGAAACCATCTGGCCCTGGGCTTTTTTGGTTGGGAGACTTGCAATGACTCCTTCTATGTACTTAGGGGGAAAAGACTATGTAAATTGTTTACTTGATCTTGATTTAACTTTGGTACATGAAATCTATGAAGAAACTTGTCCATTTACTTTAGATTTTCCAGTTTTGTGGACTACAGGATTTTGAAGTAAGATCTAAGGATTCTTTGGGGTTTCTCAGTGTCTGGAGTGGATGTTTGATTTGGAATGAGGGTGGGGATTGGTGTGGTGAGAACAGGGGTGAGAGGTCAAAGGGCTGAGAGAGAAAAGGAAATGGATCAGGGATGCATCTCTGAAACAAGCAAGCAGGAGACCAGTGAAAGGGTATGTTCCTGGGAGGATATGGAGTGATTCTGGCTAATACTCCTAAGTAGTGGAGGATGTGGAGATGTAAGTGGCTACCTCCTAGCCTGGCAGGACTTCCAGTGGAGGTAGAAGGATGCCAACCCACCTCCAAAACCTTGGACACATAACTTGCCATGCCTACAAGATGTATAGGGATAAAGATGGGGCAGAGTTGGGAGTCTTCTCTTTCTTCTATGTCAATAATTCTTAGGTTCCATCTTTTCATTGAGTCCTTGATTTCTGGGATGGTGTGGGTGAGAACTTTTTTAGATTTCTCATTTTCTTTGATTGATGTACTGATTTCTTTGGTTGAATCTCCCATGCCCGAGATTCTGTCTTCCATCTCTTGTATCCTATTTTTGATACTCATGTCTACAGTTCCTGTTCTCTTCCCTTTATTTTCCACCTCCAGGATTACCTCAGTTTGTGTTTTCTTTATTACTTCCACTTCCAATTTCAAGTCTTGAGCAATTTATTTGTTTTTGACATTTTTTTTGCTGCAGTTTGCTTGTTGCCTTGTCTCTTTCCTATTCAAGTTGAGCCACTTTGGCTTGGAGCTCTCTAATGGTATTCTCCATTGTTTTCATTTGTAATATTGAGAAACCTTTGAATTCCTTCAGAGATTTAATTTCTTCCTGTAAGGACTCTATCACTTTCCAAAGTATAGATTTGTCATCCTTTACATGTGTTTCAGCTGTGGTGGAGTGGTCAGGGCTTGCTGTACTAGCGTAGCTGCATTTTGTTGGAGTCATATTTCCCTGACTTTTGTCAGATCTGTTCTTTTGCTGACCTTTAGCCATCTGGTTATTCTTAGGTGTTTGTTCTTGGTGCCCTCTGGGCTTGGTGCCAAGAAGGGTGCTTTGGTGTAGAGGCCATATAGCTTGGTGATCTATAGCTGTCCACTGTCTCTATGGGGCCTTGTGTGGAGGTTGGTTCTCAGTGTGTCTTCCAGAGCTCACCACTTCCTGTTGTGTCCCAACTGGGAACTTAGGTCAGAGGTTGTGGTAGGATGTGTTTTTCCTGCCTACAGGTTCCTGATATCCAACTGGTCTTCATAGTGATGACAGTGCAGGTTGTCAGGCCATAGACTGCTGGCTGTAGCTGTAGCTCTCCTGCAGCTTACATGTTGGGGACCATGATCATGGTCCTCCCAAGCTGCTCTCAGGGGGTTCTCAGGTTCAATGTGCATCTTATAGCCAGAAGCACTGTGTTCTGGTATAGCCCATACCACCCAGGCAATGAGCAATGGTCCAGACTTGTTTCACTACTCCTGAGTCAGAGCTCTCTGTGTTGTAGCCTGGATATTCAGCTGAGGGGCAAAGCAGGTGCAGTCAGGGAGATCTGATGTTGAATTCAAACCCTGTCCACAGTATTTGGAATCTGGGATGCTCAGCTGCCTTTTCTCAGCCAGAATCTCTGTGCTTCACTGTAGCTAGCCTGCACTTACATGGCATGGCTTCTGGCAGTTTTCCTGTAGCAAGGGTACTGAGTTCTTTCTTGTTTTGCTGGGCAAGCCCAGATAGGCTTGCGGCTCACAAACTGCCTTTCAGCAGGAGTATATCTCTGTTGTTGTCCAATCTGTCTTCCCGAAGATTGAAATGCATCCTACTTGATTGCTCCCCACTCCCCAAAGTTGAAAAGTTTTGGACTAATTTTACTGGGAGATTTTGAGCAAGCTTAATATTGACTCCACTACTTGGTTATGAGTAATAACCCTTATGCAGATCTCCAATGAAAAACAAGTGGTGCAAAATAAATACAGGATGTACAGTTTGAGGATAGAAAGAACACCAAGGGATTTAATGCTTATGCTTGAAAGAAATAGGGAGAAATGAAATAATGGGAGTGGTGAGGTCAGGATGAGACTCCGTCCAGCTAAGCTTCCAATTGTGCAAAGTAAAATAAAAAGACTAAGGAATTATCTGCTCCTAAAAAGCAACAACAAAACAAGGTTTATGCAAATGTAATTCCTGGAAGTGGTCAGACTCCATCCTGAGGAAGTAGCAGAACTTGAAAGCACTAGCTACATATTTCTGGTTTTAGAGATATGAGGATACAACAGTAAAAGAGTTGTGGCATCTTTCTTTGTGTTAAGGAAAGCAGCTGAGTCTAGCTATGTGGCAGAGTCTCCACATAGAAACCTGGAGAAGCCATTGTGTGAAACTGTGAAAATGACACCAACACCTGAATTGCTTTGGAGACCTCAAGATGGGAGATAGCAGAGCCATGGGATATCTGCCAAGAATAGCTGCAGACAGTGAGTGGCAACAGCCCAAGAGATAGAAAAGTGTGTTGCAGTCAGTAATGCTGAGGGGGCTGAGCCATCTAAGCTCTGACATCAGACATGGATTTGGAGTTTGGCTTACTGGATTTCAGTTTTACCTTGATCTAGTATTTCCTTACTATGTCCCCCTTCCTCCCTCTTGGAATGATAATGTATATTATGTGTCATTGTATGTTGGAAATATGTAACTTACTTGGGATTACAATTAAGAGACTGTCTTGAGTGTCAGAAGTGACTTTGGGATTTTAAACTGTGTTGAGACTGAGAAAGACCAATGGGTACTTTGGAACTTGGACTAAATGATTTTGTATTATGATATAGGGGAAAGTCTGTGGGAGCTAGAGATGTGGTAGTTTCAGTAAGAATGACACACATATGTTTGGATGTTTGGTCTGCAGTTGATGGATATATTTGGTTTGGAAAGGATTAGGAGGTGAGGCCTTGCTGAAGAATGCATGCCACTGGGTGTGGGCTTTAAGAGTATATAACTTCTTCCTACTTCAACTTCATTCTGTCTGCTTTGTTCTTGCATTTTGAGGATGTAAGCTTCCTGTTTTGGCTATGTTAATGCCTGCTGTCACGTTTCCTCACTACAATGAAAACTTATCCCTCTATAACTTACTTCTATAAGTTTCTTTTATCATATAAATAGAAAACACCCTTAGAACTAAAATCAAAACCAAAATAAACCGAAACAACTAAATGGAAGTATTGTTAGAATTAACTTGTCTTAGTTGAATATTTTAACCATGGGCATACAGAAATTTATCATGAAATAAATTTCCATACATATTTAAAAATGATTTGATGGAGTGTAAAAAATTTAGTTTATCCTGAAAGTTAACATTTATCTTAAGCACTTTGCCATTATTATACTTTCTTATTTTAAAATTTTCACTGAAGGTTGTATCCTTTACTCACCCAAAGATAGCTTTTGACTATACAGATAATACTTATCTGAATTATTAATTCCCGTTTAATAAATATTAAACAGTAAGTTACAAATAATCACTTTTTTCAGGAACTAAGGGCTACTGTGTGGACAGAGATGAGGATTAGAATATGGTAAGACCTTAGGAGATGTTCTCAAAACCATAGTCTACATGGTCAAGAGCAGAATGGAAAGTGTCTATTGCTGACAGAGCTTTGGAGTCACAGACATTCAAGGCTTACTCTAGGAATCTCCAGCCTCCATGTCAGCTCTGTGGGCATTTCTAAATGTAGCTTACAGATGGTAACAAAGGATTTGGTTTAATACAAATTATCCCAGACAGAAACCGCAAAGGGCTGTCTGGTCTGGAGAGCCATCATGGTGACTGCAGTTAGGTGATCCGTAGATCCAGGGCCAAGAAAATTTAACTCAATAAACAGTTCATATTGAAGTTTCTCCTTACATGACTTTTTTAGTGACTCTCTATAACCAACATATTCTTTGCCCTTTTATTTTATTTTTTCTGGAAGCCAATAAAGCAACAGATTCCATTTTCTATACTGACACTCCTCTCTCACCCCAGGGAATAATTAAATGAATGAAAGAACAGAGATCATTTGAGTGACTGATATTTAGAAAAAGCAATTTGCAGATATTGACTTCTTGAAACCAGAGGGGGGAAATTTGAGAGGAAATTGTAATATTTCCTCAGATACAGAAGCCATGAATGACCTGCTGTGCATGCTGAAATCCTTGTGTAGGGCTTTATATTGATGAACAATAAGAAGAATCTAAGCTTGTGAGGACACATAAAACCTGTATAGGTGGTACAATGAACAATATATTTAGCAAATTAACTCTATCATATCAATTGGTCTGTGCCCTTCTTATGGAAAATTAATTACACAGCTTTATCTGTTTAATTCTCTGATGTCATAATAGTTTAAAATTTAAAAAACAGCATGAAGTTGATAAAAGATTAAATAAAGAAAAATTGGGAAATAGGCATAATAAAAGTGAAAACAAAAGAGTATTTGTGCATTGCACATTCTGAGGTTTTTGGAAAATTGCTTGGAAAAGATTCCATACTAGGGATCTTGAGAGAGCAAAGGGTAGAGAGAATCACTTGTTCTGACCAGAAACTCCAAACCCTAGACCTTTTAAAATTTATATTGTGATTATTTGAATTGTCTTTATGGATAATTACTTGAAAATTTGAGTCGAGGTAGTTCATTAAGACACCTTTATTGGGTTGCAAAGGTTATGGGGTTGTGTTCACAGTTTTGTATTTGATTGATTTAGGATTAATACAAAATTGTCCTCTCTTCCTATCTGAGGATGAATAACAGAATTTTCACCACAGATTGTATTTTAATGTTAATTTCATGGATACAAAAACTTCAGAGAGGCCAGGGAAGCAGGTGGGCTAATTGTATATCTTCACCCCTCCCTCCTGTCCTCCAAATCCAGTCCCCAGTATCACATCCAATTTTGTAGCAAGCCACCTACTGCAGCCCCTTTATTCTCTACCCTATTCCCAGTGGATCACACAAATCTTCTCCAACCGTCCTTTCTCCCAATTATCCCTTTATCCCAGCCTCCAACTCCAGCAGGTATTTCTTGGGAACTCACCATCCAAGTCTGCCAGAGAATCAAGTAGACCAGTGAAGTAGGTAGGGGAGCTTATGATCTTTCTACCATACCCAATCCTATAGCCCTATCCCCTGTTCTGTAGCAGGTAATTCATATGGTCTTTCCTTACTCTCTACCCTCATTCCTATGGCATTAAGAAGATCCTGCAACACCTTGCTTTCCCCTCTTCTAACCCATTCACATTCCTAAATATCAGCTGTCAATATCTAGACATACAGTCTACATACAAACCCCAGGGGCCACACCTGCCAGGATACCCAAAGAATTTCCTATTTACCACGGAACACACAGCTACCACAACCTCCTAAGAAAGAGAGAACAACAACAAGCAGGGAACAAAACACCCATCTAGCCAAACAATATATATATACAATCATATATCAATACCTATAATTATAATCTTCCAAAACCATGATGTCTAGACACCATCATAAAAATCACAATCAATAACAGCCAATACAATAGCCTGGGTTTCTTTTCTTTCCCCTATTCCTTTTACTTTTAGATTTAGTCTTCTCATAGATTTCCTGGGTGTTTTGTGCCTTGATTTTTTTTTTAACATTTAACATTTTCTTTGACTAAGGTATCCATTTCTTTTATATTGTCTTCAATGCCTGAGATTTTTCTCTTCGATCTTTAATATTCTGTTGGTGATATTTACCTCTGAGGTTCTTGTTCGAATTTCTATAATTTTCCAGATTTCCCTCAGTTTGGATTTTCTTTATTGATTCTATTTCTACTCTCAGCTCTTGAACTTTTTCCTTGATTTTATTCCATTGCTTGTTTGTGTTTTCACAGATTTCTTTAAGGGATTTATTATCTCCTTCTTTAAGAACTTATATCAATTTTATAAAGACTATTTTAAAGTATTTGACTTATGCTTCAGCTATATTTCAGATTTCAGGGCCTCCTGAATAATAGGGGAACTGGGCTCTAGTATTAAGAATTTGGAAAATATTTTTTAAAAAGGATAATTTTCTTGAAATATCTACCTACCATAGTTTAATAAGGATGAAATGAACAATTTGAACAGACCCATAACTCCTAGTCAAATAGAAGCACTAATTAAAAGTCTCTAACCAGAAAAATAATCTTAAGATCAGATGGTGTTAGCACAGAATTGTACTAGAATTTCAAAGAGTTAATGATAATAATTGTCAAATAATTCCACAAAATAGAGACAGAGAGAACATTGCCCAATTTGTTTTTCAAGACCAGAGTTACCCTGATACCTAAACCACATAAATACTGAAGGAGAAAAAAGAGAATTAGAGACAAAATTCCCTTATGAAAACAGATAAAAAAGTTTTCAATAAAATTCTTGCAAACATAATCCAAGATCACATCAAAAAGATCACCAAATTAAAATCATGTAGACTTTATAGTTACACGTCTATACTTATAGATGATAATATACATATATAAGTGATCCTAAAAATTCTACTGTGAAATTCTTACAGTTGATAAACATTTTAAGCAAAGTAGCAGGATACAAAATAAATTCACCAAAATCAGTAGCTCTTCTATATACAAATGAAAAAATGGGCTGAGAAAAAACTGTCAGGGAAATAAAATTTTTCACAATAGCCTCAAATAATATAAAATATTTTGAGATAATCTAAAGGAAATGAAAGACTTGTACAATTAAAAATTTATGACACTAAAGAAAGAAATTGTAAAGATATCCTATGCTCATGGATTGGTATTATTAATATGGTAAAAATGGCCATCCTATAAAAACAATGTACAGACCCAATGGAGTCCCCATCAAAATTCCAGCAAAAGTCCTCATGAATATTGAAAAGGAAAATTTCAGCTTCATAGAGAAACACACAAGAAACCCCAGGTGTGCTAAAATAATACTGAATAATAAAAGAACTGTGGCATGTATCACCATCCCCAAGTTCATGATGTACTCCTGAGTTATAGTAATAAAAAAAAAAACCCACAGTATTGGAACAAAACCACATGTGGATCAATGCAATAGAATCGAAGACCCAGACATACAATTTTATACCTATGGACACTTAATTTATGATAAAGAAGCCAGAAACACACATTGGGAAAAAAAAACATTTTCAACAAATGGTGCTGGTTAAATTGCTTGGCTGCTTATATAATCCAAATGGATCTATATTTATCACCCTGCAGAAAACTCAATTCCAAATCGATCAAAGACTTCAATATAAAACCATATACACTGAATCTGATTGAAGAGAAAGTGGGAAATAGTCTTAAATACATTGGCACAAGAAAAGACTTTCTGAACAGAGAATTTTATAACAGGCACTAAGATTAATACTTAATATGAGACCTTATGACACTGAAAAACCTCTGCAAGGAAAAGGACATTGTCATTCAAAAAGAGCAGCAGTCTATAGAATGAGAAAATATCTTTACCAATTACACATTTGATAGAGAGCTAACATTCAAAATTCATTAAGAACTCAAAAACTAGATATTAAGAAAACAAATAATCCAGTTAAATTGAGGTACAAATATAAACAGAATTTTCAAAAGAAAAAATACAAATGGCTGAGAAACAAAGAAATGTTCAACATCCTTAGCAGACAAATGCAAATCAAAACTACTTTGAGATTTAATCCTATACCTTTCAGAATGGCTGAGATCAATAAACCAAATGGTAGTTTATGCTACCTGAATAATGACTACATACCATATTTGTCTTTCTAGGTCTGGGTTACCTCCATCAAAATGATTTTTTTTCTACTATCGTCCATTAACCTGAAGATTTCATTTTTAAACAGTTGAGGAATGTTTCATTGTGTAAATGAACCAAATTTTCTTTATCCACTCATCTGTTGAGGGACTTCTAGGTTGCTCCAAATTTGACTGTTATGAATAGAGCAGTAATGAATATGATTGATCAAGTGTTTCTGTGGTTGGAAGAAGCATCCTTTGGTTTGGATGAAACATCCTATGTGCGAAAGAGGGTATAGCTAAATCTTGAGGTAGATCAACTCCCATCTTCCTGAAAAACTACCACACTGATTTCCACAGTGGCTGTACAAGTTTTCAGACCCACCAACAATGGATGAGTCTTCCTCTTACTCCACAGTTTCACTATGGAGAACATTCATTACTGGCTATTCATAACAGTCAGAAATTTGGAGCAACCTAGAAGTCCCTCAAAGGATGAGTGGATAAAGAAAATTTGGTTCATTTACACAATGAAATATTCCTCAACTGTTTAAAAATGAAACCTTCAGGTAAATGGACGATAGTAGAAAAAAATCATTTTGATGGAGGTAACCCAGACCTAGAAAGACAAATATGGTATGTAGTAATTTATATTAATTGTTACATCGTATATAAACAAGCTACAATCCATTAAACAATGGAGACTAGGTACAGATTGAGGGACTATGGAGGATAGATAGGTTTTCTAGGAAAGGGAAGTAGAAAAGATAGTTATGGATGAATGGGGTGTACTGGAATAGAGGAATCAGGCAGTGAGGTGGAAGGAGGCTGAGGGAACAAATATGGTGAGAGAGAACTAAAATTCAGGACTTTTTGACAGGTAGTATGGCAACTCAATATAGTAGAAGCTTCCTAAAATATATACATATATGAAGGTGATCTACAGAAAATCACCAAGTAATTTTTTTTACCAAATTTACATATTAAATTCTGTTTCTCATGTATTATTTTTTCATAATTCACTCCTATAGTATCTACAAAGCAGTCTTTTTTCTGGAGTCAATTTTATTCCTTGAACCTTACTTTTCACTCTAGATATTTCAGCCGATGTTCAATTTATGTTGTTCATTTCCTTTGAAAACAGATGTATGTGACTTTTTTTTGCATTAACCTAGGTCATCTAAGTCTTTATTTTCATGTTTTTGAGCTTGAGAATTTGGTACATTACTGCATCACACAGAGTAGGTATAAAACTTGAAACAGTGATCAGAGTAAAGTGCAGTGAAAATCTGTTTTACAGTGAAGTTCTACTGTTTTCTTTTGAAATGTTCAGTCTGGGTTAAGGCACTAAGGCAGAAGTTTCCTGGATTTCTCCAAATTGTTTGCTTTCTTTCTGAGATCAATTATCGTGCCAAAATAAACAAAACAAAACAACAGTTTACATACCAGAAAAATAGAAATCATTGATGATATTTCTCATTATATAGCATGTAAATTTCAACAATGATTAAAGTTTATTTTATGGATTTTTAAAAAATGTTTATTCTACTTTAAAAAGAATAGAAGAGCCTACCTAAATACTAGGATGGATAATTTCAGATAATAATAATAATAATAATAATAATAATAATAATAATAATGTACTTCCTTTTAGACTATACTATTAATAGACATTACAGTATGAATTAATTTTAAAATGTATTTGATTAGTGTCAACCGATTCAATTGAACTTCACACTGCTGCCTCTCCACCGAGAGCACAAAATCAGAAAATTCATGTCAGTAACCAGTATCTATTCCAGCGTTAATAATAGTATTAGTAAGAAACATCTTTCAGATATTCTTATTTCCTTCTGAATGTAATCCAGAACCTGTCATCAGCTCGGCTTCGAAGTAAAAACAGCAACGTGTGGTCTCAACATGGGAGTCATTCATTTTTTGTGAAGACAGTATCAATTATTGTGGAGATATTTAAAACTGGCTCTGCATTCCATGAGTTGGCAGTAGCACATTTACTCAGCAATGACTCTTTGATGTAGGAAGGTTAAAAATCCCACTGTTCCCATCTATTCACCTGTGCCACGTCACTCTTCAAATCCTCTCATGCTGCACAAACACATTGATCTATGTGTGAAGTGAATCCTTTTGTTTTATAGTTTCAGATGCAGTTGGGTAGTGTTATTGCTGATCAGACTACAAGTATTATGAACAGAACAATTAGCACTCCAATTGTGCCTTGTTTTTTGACACCCCTGAGTAAGAATCATTTCAAGCCTACTGGGAAGAGGACAAGCTGGCTCCATTCTGAAACTCACAGTTGCTGTTGTTTTCTGCAGAAGGGGAATTGCCTGGGTGGTTTCCTTCTTTTCCCCATATTTAGTGTATTTTTCCTAAACTATCTTTTCCTGGGATAGTAATCACCATTTACCAGTTTGCTTATTATCTATTTCCTAAATTTATGTATGCAATTTCCAAATTTTCCATGCGTCTTTTCGTTTGACTTAACCCTAAGTATAAAGGGGAAGAGATGAATTTATGTTGAATTAAACTGATCTAGAATTGTCCAGGAATATGCTATATTCTAGAATATATCAATTTAGCTTAAAATGGGGGGGGGGAATAAGATAAATTGGATAAAATAGGTCTCAAGACCTGTTTTCCATCAATTATGTTGAAATTTAAAATTTAGTGCCCTATGGTGGTTGTGTGGCATCCTAGGTGATCAAGACATGGCATCTACTAAGTTCAATTCAGCCTGTTTCTCATATTACATTTTTCTCACTCATATAAATACTGGATAAGAATATTTTATGAGAAGAGAAGGAGCATCTGAGGGCAAAAGTTCGATGCAAGCATGAAATTTGGGTTTGAATTTACAGAATCCACATAAAATAGCCAGAGATGATCACACATGCTTATAACCCCAATGCTGCAGGTGGTGGAGACATGTGCATTCCAGCTTGCTGGAAAACCATTGCATAGACCCGTATACACTACACACACAGACACAATGACACATGAATGTTTAAAATAAGATATAATCTTGAGATACTGTATAGCCTTCAAGGTCACCATTTTGCATCAGTCTCTGCAGCCTTGGAATTTCCCCAGTCTTGTCTGGGCCCTTGGTCTCATTCTTATCTATGTTGACTCTGTAGCCAGTCCTAAGTCTGTTATTATCTTATGATGCTGTGGAAGGAGCATAGAGTCTTAGTTCCAACAGCCCCTTTTCTTCCTCATTTTTTAAAGGTTTATTTTTATTTTGTGTGTATAAGTGCTTTGCTCAAATGTAAGTATGTGCAGCAGATGTGTACCAGGTGCCTTCAAATGAGAGAAGAGGGAGCTGGATCCCTGGAAACAGGAGTTACAGACAGCTGTATTTATGTAGGTGCTAAGAATAGAATTTAGGTTCTTTGTAAAAGCAAGAAGCACTCAACTTCTGAGAGTCATCTCTTCAGAGAACTTATTTTTGTTTTAATGTTCTATACTCTTTTCTTCTACCTCAAGACACCATTATTCCATGACTGTGGTTTCACTATGGACTTCCATGCATTTTCTTAAGGTGGGGTGACTCAGCTACCACAGATGGAGTGCACATAACTTAAGTAAAAAGAAAACATTTTGTAATAAAATTAATCAAAGTTCTTTTTCTTTCTGAGAAAAATTTCAGTTTCATCAACTTTAATAAGAAATTTCTTCGGGAATCCATGAAGGTAGCAGACAGCAGGGGCACATTTTGAGCACAGGGAAAATAGCTACAACATCGCAGAAATATAAACAAGCTGAGCAAAAATCTCAGAGGTGTGAACCTACAGGGTGTCTCCCAGCGAACCAAGGGACTAGTGGGGGAGGTCCATGGGCAGGACTCTCAGAAACTCAGGGAAACAGAGCTACCAGCTGCTGAGCATTGAACAGAGGCCAGGTGACTGGAGCAAAGGCAGGTGCAGAGCCCAGTGTGGAAGCAGGCACATACTCACCAGCCTCTGGAGCACCCAGCTTCCATGCAGGCATTCCATATAGGAGAACTGTGGGAACACCAACATTTATCTCCAGCAGAGCAGTGATCTGGGAGGCACAAGCATTTCTGGGCTTACCCAGAAAGGTATTGGACATACAGGTCCCTCTACTGGATATACAATCACATGGAAGAACATTGAGCCCAAACAGGGCAGAGGGCTGCTTTTCCTGCACTAGTACAGTGTCCCACAGGTCTGATCACTGCAGGGCCTTGGTAGGCAGTCCCAACTGCCAGATAGAGGCACTTCCTGGCTTCCTGAGCACCCAACATTCACATGGTCACACCAGAACCAAAAAGAGAACCGGTATGATCAGAGCGGCTGAAAGGCAGGTGGTCAAGTTAAAAGGCTGCAGAACTCCACTGAGACCAAGCCCAGAGGACAGATTGTGGTGTTCATATTGGAGCCAATGCACCTTGCCCCTTCTCGACAGGATATCCTATCTTCAGCATCTACAGCTCTTGCGAGGAAGCAGTGAGTTCTTGACTTTGTACACTGTCTGAGTGATACAGACTACAAGGGCTTACTGCTTAGGGCCAAAGGCATAGAGGTGCCCTGGGGACCACTTAGAAGGAGCCGCCTAGGGGGATCATGACCACAGACCTAACCCTGGGACCAAACACATGAGTGGCAGGAGATCTGTGGCTCTAGCCTACAAACCATGGTCCTCTGAGCCCCACTAACATCACTGGGAAGAACTGCTAGAACACAAGACCCTGCTGGCTGGAATAACTCATCCTACCCAATCTCCAACCTGGGTCCCCAGTTTTGAACAACAGGACGAGGAGAACATTAGGGGTCCACCGAGACACAGCCTACATCTCAAGATCCCACCTAGCTTGTATTAAGCTATAGACTGCCAACATTATACAGACTCTACACCAATGCTCCCTCCTTGGCACCAGGTCCATGAGACATCAGAAACAATCAGCTAAGGACAACCAGATGGCTAAAGGTCAGAGCAAGAACAAAACTGACAAAAATCAGGGAAATATGACTCCAACAAAATTCAGCAAGCCCTGAACATCCCACCACATCTTAAACACATGAAAATGATGACAAATTTATGCTTAGGAAAATGATGGAGTCCTTACAAGAAGAAATTAATTTCTTTAAATTAATTAAAGAATTTAAAGAATCCTCAATTTTACAAATGAAAGGAATGGAGAATATTATTAGAGACCTCCAAGCCAACTCAGCCCAACATGAACAGAAAAGAGACAAGGTAATGAAAGATTTGAAAGATTTACAGACAAAGACATGCAAATTGGAGCAGGAAATGTATAAAATGAATAAAATCGTTTAAGACTTGAAATTGGAACTGGAAGCAACAAAGAAAACACAAGCAGAGACAATCCTGGAGGTGGAAAACCAAATGAAGAGAACAGGAACTACAGATATGAATATCAAAAATCAAAAATAAGATACAAGAGATGGAAGACAGGATCTCAGGCATGGAAGATTCAATTGAAGAAATCAGTACAACAACCAAAGTTAATGAGAAATCTAAAACAGTTATCTCCCACAACATCCAAGAAATCAAGAACTCATTAAAAGACGGAACCTAAGAATTATAGGCATAGATGAAAGAGAAGACTCCCGAATCCAAGGTTCAGGAAACATCTTCAACAAAATCATAGAAGAAAACTTACCAAACCCAAAGAGGAGATGGCAATAAAATTCCAAGAGGCATGCAGAACACCAAGCAGATCAGACCAGAAAAGAAATTCCACTGGCCACATAATAATTGAAATGCCAAATGTACAGAATAAAGAAAGAATATGAAATGTTGTAAGAGGAAAAGGTCAAGTAATGTATAATGGCAGACTCATCAGAATTATACCTGACTTCCCCTCAGAAACTTTAAAAGCCAGAGGGGCCTGGGTAGACATCCTTCAAGCCCTAAGAGGACATAGGTGCCCAGCCAGACTACTATATCTAGCATTATCTCTAGCAACATAGACAGAGAAAACAAGATATTCTATGACAAACCCAAATTTAAACAGTATTTACCCACAAATCCAGCAAGGAAAATTCCAAGGCAGAGAAGATAACTACACCCAAAAAAAACAGAGGAAGCAAAAAATTCCACTGCAGCTAAACCAAAAGAAACACACAACTACCACCTACATCAAAATAGCAGGAAATAACAACCTTTAGTCATTAATAACCCTTGACATCAATGGAATCAACTCCCCAATAAAAAGACACAGGCTTACAGAATGGATCTGTAAACAAGACCCATCATTTTAATCCATAGAAGAAACCCATCTCACTAACAAAGATATAAGCTCCTTCAGAGTAAAGGGCTGGGAAAAGGTTTTCTAAGCAAATGGACCCTGGAAGCAAGCTGGAGTAGCCATCCTAATATTAAATAAAATACTTTCAACTGAAGTTAATCAAAAAAGGTAGGGAAGGGCACTACATTCTCATTAAAGGAAAAATTCATCAAGATCATATCTCAATATGGAAGATATAAGTCCCAAATACAAAGGCACCCACATTTGTAAAAGAAACTCTTCTAAAGCTGAAACCAAACATTGATTCCCACAGATTAGTAGTGAGAAACTTCAACACCCCACTAACAATGGACAGGTCATCGAGACAGAAACCAAACAGAGAAATAATGAGGCTAACAGAGGTCATGAACCAAAGAAACCTAATAGATATCTACAGAACGTTTCACCCAATCACAAAAGAATACATCTTCTTTTCAGCACTTCACAGAACTTTCTCCAAAATCAACCATATAATTGGACACAAAGCAAGCCTCAACAAATACAAAAAAATTGAAATAACCCCTTGTATCTTAGCAGACCACCATGGAATAATGCTGGACTTCAACAACAACAGAAATAACAGAAAGCACATTCATGGAAACTGTCAACTCTCTACTGAATGACTACTGGGTCAGGGAAGAAAAAAAAGAAGGAAATCAAAGACTTCTTGAAATCCAACAAAAATGAAGGCACAACATACCCAAACCTATGGGACACAATGAAAGCAGTGCTACGAGGAAAGTTCATAGCACTAAGTGCCTTTAAAAAGAAAATTGTGACAGCTCATATTAGCAAATTAATAGCAGAACTGGAAGAACTGGAAAAACAAAGAAGCAAACACTCCCAAGAGGAGCAGAAGGCAGGAAATCATCAAACTTGGAATGGAATTAAGAACTTAGAAACAAAAAGAACAATACAATGAATCAATGAAACCAAGAGTTGGTTCTTTAAGAATATCAACAAAATAGACAAACTCTTCACCAAATTAACTGAAAGGAAGAGGGAAAATACCCAAATCAACAAAAACAGAAATGAAAAGGGAGAAATAACAACAAACATTGAGGAAATCCAGAGAATCTTTAGGTCTTACTTTAAAAATCTGTATTCCACAAAAATTGAAAACCTAACTGAAATGGACAATTTTCTTGATAGAAAGAAAGAAAGAAAGAAAGAAAGAAAGAAAGAAAGAAAGAAAGAAAGAAAGAGAGAAAGAAAGAAAGAAGTAAATGAAAGTTTTCTTTGAGAGATTCACCTACCAAAGTTAAATCACGATCAGGTTAACAGATTAAACCGTCCTATAACCCCTGAGGAAATAGAAATAGTCATTAAAAGTCTCCCAACCAAAAAAAGCCCAGGGCCAGATGGCTTCAGCCCAGAACCCTACTAGACCTTCAAAGAAGAGCTAATACCAATACTCTTCAAACTCTTCCACAAAATAGAAACAGAAGGAACATTGGCAAACTCATTCTATGAGGCCACAGTCACCCCGATTCCTAAACCACACAAAGACCCAACAAAGAAAAAGAACTTCAGACTAATTTCCCTCATGAACATAAACACAAAAATACTTAATAAAATACTGGCAAAGTGAATCCAAGAACACATCAAAAGTACTATACACCATGATCAAGTAAGCTTCCTCCCAGGAATGCATGGTTCAACATACCAAAAATCCATCAATGTAATTCACCATATAAACAAACTGAAAGAAAAAAAAACCACATGATTATCTTGGTAATTGCTGAAATAGCATTTGACAAAAATCCAACACCCCTTCATGCTAAAAGTACTGGAGAGAGTGGGCATACAAGGACCATACCTAAAAATAATAAAGGTGGTATATAGCAAGCCATTAGCCAACATAAAGTAAAATGGAGAGAAACTTAAAGCAATTCCTCTAAACTCAGGGACAAGGCAAGGATGCCCACTTTCACCATATTTTTTCATCATAGTACTTGAAGTTCTTGCTAGAGCAATAAGACAACTAAAGGAGATCAAGGGATACAAATTGGAAATGAAGAAGTCAAATTATCCCTATTTGCAGATGATATGATTATATATAAGTAACCCCAAAAATTCCACCATAGAATTTGTACAACACCTTCAGCAAGGTGGCTGGATACAAAATTAATTCTAAAAAATAGGAACCCCTCTTTATGCAAATGATAAATATGCTGAGAAAAGAGACTAGGGAGCAACACCCTTCATAATAGCCACAAACAATATAAGATACCTGTGGATAACTCTAACCAATCAAGTGAAAGATCTGTATGACAAGAACTTCAAGTTCTTGAAGAAAGAAATTGAAGAGGACATCAGAAGATGGAATGATCTCCCATGCTCATGGATTGGTAGGATCAGCATAATAAAAATGGCCATCCTGCCAAAAGCAGTATATAGATTTGATTCAATTCCTATCAAAACAATAACATAATTCTTTATAGACCTGTAAAAAATAATTCTCAACTTTATATAGAATAACAAAAAACCCAGAATAGCTAAATCAATCCTGGACGATAAAAAACATCTGGAGTTATCACCATCTCAGATTTCAAGGTATACTACAGAGCAATAGTAATAAAAACAGCATGGTACTGGTATGGAAACAGACCAGTTGATCAATGGAATCAAATTGAAGACCGAGAAATTAACCCACATACCTACGGTCACTTAATTTTTGACAAAGAAGCAAAAACTGTACAATGGAAAAAGGACAGCATCTTCAACAAATGGTGCTGTTCTAACCAGATGTCGACATGTAAAAGAATGAAATTAGACCAATACTTATCACCTTGCACAAAACTTAAGTCCAAGTGGATCTAAAAACTTAATATAAAGCCTGTCACACTAAATCTAATAGAGGAGAAAGTGGGGAAAATCCTTGAACTCATTGGCACAGGTGACAACTTCATGAACAGAATACCAATAACTCAGGCTCTAAGATAATCAATAAATGGGACCTCATGAAACTGAAAAGATTCTCCAAGGCAAGGGACACTGTCATTAGAACAAAAGGACAACCTAAAGATTAGGAAAAGATCTTTACCAACCCTACTTCCAACAGAGGGCTAATATACATAATTTATAAAGAACTCAAGATATTAAACACCAAGAAACCAAATAATCCAATCAAAAAATGGGAAACAGAGCTGAGCTAAACTGAAAATTCACAAAGGAGGAATCTCTAATGGCAGTGTGTCACATCAGAGAAATGCAACTCAAGATGACTCTGAGATTCCATCTCACACCTGTCAGATTTGCTAAGATCAAAAACTCAAATGACAATACATTCTGGTGAGGTTTGGAGAAAGAGAAACACTCCTCCATTGCTGGTGGGAGTACAAACTTGTACAACTATGGAAATCAATGTGTCAATATCTTAGAAAACTTGGAATAGCTCTACCTCAGGACCCAGTCATACCACTTCTGAGTATACACCCAAACGATTCCTTACCAAACCACAAGGAAATATCCTCATCTATGTTCTTAGCAGGCTTATCTGTAATAGCTAGAAACTGGAAACAACCCAGATGTCCTTCATCTGACGAATGGATAAAAAATATTATGATACATTTGCACAATGGAATACTACTCAGCTATCAGAAACAAGGAAATCATGTAATTCACAGCCAAATGGATGGAAGTAGAAAGCTCATCCTGAGTGAGCTAACCCAGACTCAGAAGGATGCACATGACTTCTACTCGCCTCTAATTGGATTTTAGCCATTTAATACAGGATAACTATCCTACAAACAAACACCAAAAGGATCAGGAACATAGAGTTTTTACCTATTAATGGGACAATTGGCCCTAGGGGTGCTGCCATACAGGTCCCCAAGTGCAAGAGGAAGCTTTTAGCTCTCATATCACTGCTGAACTGAAAGGGGCTGATATATAGGAACACTCCATACCAGAGGAGTGGGATGGGTGGGAGAGGGAGGAGAAGGTGGGAGGGCAGAAATGGGAGGGGTGAAAAGAGGGCATTGTGATGGAGATGTAACTTGAAGTAATAAATAAATATAAAAAATATAAGAAACTTCTTTGAGTATTCTGAGTATTGTAGTGACTGTGGGAGGAAAAGGTAAAACCTGAAATTCAGGGAGTCTGTGGTTTACCATGTTAAGTGTTTCTTTTCTGTAACACTGTCTTGTTTTTCAAATACACTATTCAATTTAACCTTTTATTTGGATTTATTTTTTATAGTAATATTGTACCTAATAATGGATATTCTAAATTCCTCCAGCAGGGGTAATTCATAACCACAAATATTGTTTGTAAGTGCAACCATGAAAGATGCTGAAAACAAACAGAGAGAGGCTAAGTGCAAAAGAATTCTGTCATGATAGTATTTATTATCAATTTTTAGTAAATTTCAAGCTACTGAGGCAATGATCCTAGTTCATAAAGCTTTGATGTCAGCTCAAGAGAATATTTCTTCAACTCTTCACTTCAGTAATTCAAGATAAACAAATACTGATGAATACTGTTTGGGATAATTTTTAGAATTTGTGCATATGAGATTTGGACTAGAACTCTGATATTTGAGATACCAAATACTACAACAGACCTGCAGTGTCTTGGTCACAAGTGAAGTGTGAGGTAAAGATATCTGCACATGTCTAACACAGTCAAAACTGTATTAACACTTAGTACTAATGACATTTTGACAGGAAGCTAAACTCTGTTCAGGCTTTTTAAATATAAAATTGAACATGTGCCCAACCTATTAGTGAATTTTTAGTTTTTTTTTTAAATATAGAACTGGGATTTAGTACACTTAGGACTCAATGAAATGTAGTTTCCATATACTATTATTCTGTTTAAAAAGTTCTCACTCTATACCATTTTGTCTATGATTAATACTTTTTCTTAAGTCAATTCACATTTTATTTAATATATGTGGAAGGAGTAATCAACATATAACAAAAAACTATTATTCTCAAGGAAGAGAAGATGTCAAAAGGGAACTTTGTAGAAGTAGGACATACCATTAAAGTTTCATTAGAATATTATGGTGAACATAAGCTATGAGCCTAAAATTAATCTTAGTGCTTCACTGTAGAGAGCTGTGACGTGCCGCGCCTTAAAGATGGCGCTGGCCTCCGCCTTCCACCAGCCCGACGGTGAG
>CAJQZJ010012348.1:3971203-3989719 GCA_907164525.1 Lophiomys imhausi | reverse complement strand
CAATGCTTGCAGTCTTTTGGAGTTGCTCCTGCCAGTATAATAGTGCCCTATTCCAGTTATCAAATTAAGATTTTGTGTGGCACTGTAGATGACTGGGCAATATTGCAATGTAGCTTTGAAGGAGTGATTGATAACCATTACCCTAAACATCCATTGCTATCATTTTTTAAAGAGCACCCAGTAATATTCCCTAAGGTTACTTCAGCAGTACCACTTCAAGGATCACCAAATGTGTTTACTGATGGCTCAAAGACAGGCTGTGGAGCCTATTTGATAGAAAAACAAGAGCCCGTGTTATGTCAATTTCAACCGGGTTCCCCCCAAATAGTAGAATTGAAAATAGTAATTGAGGTGTTTAAAAGATGTCAATTTGCATTCAATTTGATTTCAGATTCAGTTTATGTGGTCAACGCAGTGAAAGTATTAGAATTAGCAGGTCCTATTAAAAATAGTAGTACTGTATGTGCCTTATTACAAGAGTTACAAGTTTTAATCTGGCAGATAAAAAGGTGTTTTTATATTCAACATATCAGAGCACATACAGGATTACCTGGACCATTAAGTGAAGGTAATGATAAAGTTGATCAATGGACCAGGATGGAATGCATTTTTTGGAGCTCATTCCTAGACCAAGCCAGACAGTTTCACCAATTATTTCATGTAAATGCAAAAACTCTACAGCAGAAATTCCATTTGTCTAGAGCAGATGCTAGACAAGTAGTTTTGGACTGTCCTCAGTGTGTGATTCATCATCATCCTCCCAGTATGGGAGTGAACCCTAGAGGGTTGATGCCACTCAAAATCTGGCAAATGGACGTTACCCACATTTCAGAATTTGGAACCTTAAAATATATTCATGTATCTGTGGATACCTGCTCAGGTATCATACATGCTACACCTATGAGTGGAGAAAAGGCTCGCAATGTCATAGGACATTGTTTAGAAGCCTGGGCTGCATGGGGACAACCACAGCAGCTGAAAACGGATAATGGACCAGCCTATACGGCACAGTCCTTTGTCTCCTTCTGCAACCAGATGGAGGTACAGCTTAATCATGGATTACCATACAATCCTCAAGGACAAGGAATTGTGGAGCGTGCTCATCGCACCTTGAAAGAATGCTTGCAAAAACAAAAAGGGGGAATAGGCCAAGGCCGTACCCCCAAGGAGAGAATATCTTTAGCCTTATTTACTGTAAATTTTTTCAATTTGGATGCTCAAGGCCGCTCAGCAGCGGACAGACATCAGGATTCCCATGGTCCGCCTAAAAGCATGGTGAAATGGAAGGACATTCTGACAGGTTCTTGGCGGGGGCCTGACCCCGTACTAACATGGGCGAGAGGGTCTGTTTGTGTTTTTCCTCAGGATCAACAAGATCCAGTGTGGGTGCCTGAACGCCTTGTGAGGAAGATTCGTCATGAAGACCTTCCTAAGGATTCTGGTAATAGTAGCAGTGAGTATGCCAGGAATGACCGAGCCGAGATGGGGGATCCTGTCGATATTCCCAAAGCCGATGCCAGTCAGACATGATGCAACTGTGTTTCCACGCTTATTTAGCAGTAATAGAAGCTTAGGCTTACCCTACCTTCCCTTTGATGATCAGAGAAGCCCTATAGAGGGTAATAGAAATGTCAGCTTGAAGGGTAGTTTGTGCTTTTTAATGAGTTTCAATAGGTCAGATGATACAAAATGCATTAAATTGTCTCAGCAGTCAGCAGATTTTTTACCACAACTGAGGTTTGGGGGTAGGAGTGGTGGTTTGTTTTCAGGCAATGGTTCTCGCCTTGAAGGATGGTGGCCCACACGAGTCTCTGACCGGGACCCCCCCAGACAGCCACGCTGGGCACCTTTTTGTAGAGGATCCACAGGAGAGGAAGGACCTTTTCCCTGGACTGGATGTCAGGAGTGCAGAGCAGTTTGGGTTCAACAAGATTATTTTTCCTTTAGCCCCATGATTAGTAATGTAGTGAATAAGTCTTGTACAGGAATGCTTGATATATCTACTAGGGATCCTCAGCAGACTGCCACCAATCCTTTTGATTTGTGGCTTTTATGTGGAGTAAATGGAAGTTGCATGGACTTGGGACCTGTCATTATGCTTGGGGGAGGAATTTATCAAAGAGGTAATTTTTCTCTAAGGTCTGCTACCAGATTGGATTTTTCTAGTAGTAGTGGCTCTGGTACTTGGAATTCTTTGTTTCATTCTTATTGCAACAAGAGCTTTTCAGCTTCGCCAGTATGTCTCTGGCCTCCTTTTCTGTGGATTGTAAGTAATGGGAGTGCATCCTTAGGTGAAGAAAAGTTAGTATGCACTCCAGGCACATGTTTTTATGCCCTATGCTGGAATGCCACAGCCTTTTCTGTGGCTGTGGTGACTAGAATGCCTCGATATGTACCAGTTCCTGTAGAGGCTCCCAATACCATGATGCTATTCAGATTTAAAAGAGATTTTGGCATCACTGCAGCTATTGTTACTGCTATCACTATTGCTGCTGTGGGAGCTACTGCCTCAGCTATCGCCTTGTCTAGTTCTATACAGACTGCCAATGCCCTGAATAACATCTCAGCCACTGTGGCACAGGCATTGGATACTCAGAACTCTATGAATTCTCATCTTAAAGGAGGTCTTATGATAGTTAATCAACGCATAGATTTAATACAAGAACAGATTGATTCTCTTTGGCAACTAGCACAATTGGGGTGTGAGTGGAAAATGCAAGGTTTGTGTGTTACCTCCGTACAATATCAAAATTATACAAAAGCTGCTAATTTGTCCAGACAATTGTCAAAGTTCCTCTTACCGGATTGGTCGGCTGAATTTGAAAATTTGATGAGAGAGCTGAGAGCAACAATCATCCACATCAATTCCACTCGAGTGGATCTGAGCCTGGCTACTGGCTTGACTTCTTGGATACAGACGGCTATGGATCATCTTAAGGAGTGGGCGGGTGTAGGCTCTTTGGCGATACTAATGATGCTAGCCTCTCTGGTTTGCCTATGGTGCATCTATAAAATGAGAGCCACACAAAAGCATAACGCAGCCATGATTATACAAGCCCTTGTTGCCATTGAGGCGGGCCAGTCCCCTCAGGCATGGCTTGCTGCCGTGAAGTAAATCTTCACTAAGCATAGTCCCTGCCCACTGAGGAATTCGTTCCACGGATATCAGGGTCTGGTAAGTCAGTGACGGAGTTGACGGGTAAGTCTCGGCCACCTAAGACAGGGCAGTCCCGAGTGGGGAGGCTGACCCAGAGACGGGTAAGAGTTTGAGCACCGCCCTCCTACAGGCTCAGGCCCACCGTGAGATCCCCAGATAGGGGGATTACGAAACCTTTCCAGGGACTTCTACCAATTTTAGAAAAAATAAAAAAGGAGGAACTGTAGAGAGCTGTGACGTGCCGCACCTTAAAGATGGCGCTGGCCTCCGCCTTCCACCAGCCCGACGGTGAGCGCTCTCGGTGGTAAACAAGTCCATATTTGGCAAAGACCGCTGATCTGGCTTGCTTCCGCATACGTGGGCCTCTAAGATTGCACTACGTGGCTTTACTTGATTGGCTGTTCATTTAGTATTTAGCCTGTGGGTTGGGTCTGCCCGTCGACTATTCGGAAGACTGTTTTCAAGGGACCTGAATAAACTGCTTGAGAAGAGCTTTTGCGAGTTGCGTCATTCTTGCCAGTCGAGAGGGACGCGACACTTCACAAAGAGTACAACTAAGTTTTATAGAGTTGTTTACAATGCACTAAAAACTAATCCTGAAGTTCTTCCTTGAAGCTGTTAATATCAAAAAACAATTGGAAAATACTCACTGTATAATTTAGTACATTATGATCCAAACTGGTCTTTCCCATGAGAGTGCCACACTATAAAATATCAGTAAACCCTTGTCATGTACCTCTTTCCTCCACGTTGGATGTGATGGTTGCTATTTTGAATCAGAGAAGTTGTGACTACCTGAAAGTGACCCTCACTAGATCAACCCTATAAATAGTCTTTCATAGGAGCAGGGAGGTTCACAGGGCTTAGGAGAACTCTAGCTGTCTCTCCACTCCCTGAAGTTACATAAGTAGTTGTGGCTATCTAGGGATTCTTAAATAGCACAAAGGCTGGTAAGTTTCCCAGAGGCTTTCCAGCAGTATGACTGCTTTTAAGTCACACATGCTGCTGTAATATCACCAGTAAACTCATTAGTTCCCCAAACTGGACTTCAGTGGTATCTTCTTTGGTCTGTTGGTGCCATCTCTACCTGGAAGAAAGAGATGTTTCTCTTGACTTCCCAAAAGAAATCCTGCAACAACTGGTTGTAATGGCTACTCTGGCTACTATGTTTTGATCAGTTTACATATAATCAAAATTCAAATATGATAGTCTAATTTTTAAAATCTGTTTTCACATTAATCAAGTTATGAAGGTGTAGTACAGGAATGAGATAGATGCTTGAGAAGCCATCAATGAACTCAAGTCCTTCTAACCATTCAAAACCTTTTCTTCTGTGAAAAAATGTAATGTTCTTTCTGCAGAGCTATCTGAACAAACAAACTATTTCCATCTCAGTACTCAGTGCCAGTCATATATCCACTCTTAGTGGCAAGGAAATCTGTACAAATAAATCTTTTCCCCAGAGATATATTCTCTGATCAAAAATGGGTTCCTGTTAATGAAGATGAAGAAAGGGATGAAGCCATGTCTGTCAGCTATCATGTCAAATATTTGTCACCAGAATTACTAATACACCATGTCATATAACTTCAGGTATTATGAAAGACATTGTATTCTTCTTTCTTTGCCTCAGCATAAAGATTGCAGATACTTCAAAGGCAATACAAATTAGTATGACACCTGAATTTTATATGGCCTTGATGTAGTATAATTTCTTGCTTGCTATCTATGGTTAGTTCATCAGACCCTCTCTTCTTAGTACCACTCTTTTCTCCTTCAGTCTCAGCATCTGTATATTATCATTCAAGTGTGCTTATGAGCTCTATTTAAAATACAAGAGTGATATCAACAAAAATGGAACGTATCTTGTTAATCATTTGCTGATTGTACAAGTACTTGATGCTGTTGTTTGTTTGTTCAGACAGCTATAGTTTTATGTGTGTTCACATACAGATCTACGCAATGCTTTGTAATTATTCATCTAACTTCATTGTGGAATCATCTGCTTATGTGAACAATTTATCTCACTCAGATGCATACAGCAATGTATACCCCAAAGCACTTTGAATATCTTAGAAGAAAGAAAATGCAATTGAGAAAATTGTGGCTCCTCTGAGTCAGGATTTTTGAAACTGCTTTTGGGTTTTTACATTTTTCTGCAGAATCTAAAACCTAATATGAATAATCATTGTGGTTGCATTTTATCTAGAAAGTGTACATATCTGTCAAGGCACTAATTGGTCAAATCTACTATAATCAAATTAAATGCAGGAGAAAAAATATATTTATTTGATAAATCAAGATTTTTCATTGTTATTAAAATAAACATATAGCACACACAGCAGTGACATTTTTCTATTACCACAGTCCTAGTGCGCACCTTGGGGCTCTACCTTATTTGTATACATTTGATTCATTACTAATAGTGAATATTTGTATTGTGCTTGAAAGATTCAAAAGTATTTGAATATAAATAATACTTAAAATAGATAAAAATAAAGTATTTGCCACATTTTATGATGAAATTCAAAGTGTTTTAATGTCAAGTGTAGAACCTATATTCTGCTTGCTAGACCATTGGGGAAATTTCCATTTATTTGTTAAAAAGCTGACTGAATCACTGTGCACATTGAACAAGAGTAAGAAGTCTCATAGACAGATGCCCCATTTTCGTTAGATTGGCTGAATTTTCCAAGATCCAGAATGAGGACAAATTCTTGGCTATCTAAAACCTGAGAATAACTTGACAGGAGGAGGGTTATTTTTCCACCATAGCTTATGACTTTGAATATGTTATTTAAACATATTTCCTTTACTCTGAAATTCTAAAGGTATATGCCTCCCCCAATTTCAGGACATTTCCTTAACTTTTTCAAGTTCTTCATATTTGGTTTCATGCAGACTGTGAGGTAGAACTGTAAACTTGGTCCTGCGTGAATACACAAGTGTCTTCAAATCATTTACTAACGTTTCAACTGCTCTGCCTCAGGATGTGGAATATTGGTGCAATATGGATTTTGACACATTGATTATTGCTCTGTTACTTGTCTATATTTGCCTCTCCAATGAACAGATTCACATTGAGATGCAGGGCAACAGGGTTATATACACTGACATCCTCTTGGTCCTTATATGAAACTATGACAATAAGGATTTGGGAGATGGAAGAAAATAATAGTGACTCAGGAAAACTCTAACTTTGTTACAATCTGATCTTTGCAGTCTTTCTAGATTTGTTTCTACTCCTAGGATGAGTCCTTTTCCTAGAAACATACAAGCTTAACATCAAACATTAAAGATAAACATCAGTCATGTTTATCTTTTCAAGTCCAGATACACTATTTCTTTTGATATTCTGATTAAACTACTCTGTGATAAGCTATTTTTCTCTCTTAGGAGCAATGATAGTGGTGAAGAGAATGCTAATAACAGTGGTAATAAAGATTCCAAGGATGGTGATTACAGTGAAAACAATCAATAGTGAGAAATGACCTTTTAAAACTTACTCCATACTAGACACATCAGAAAACAGTTTTCATATAAAAGTTAATGTATCCTTAAAACAACTCTCAAAAGTGATATTCCTTTAAGACATTTGTCAACCTAAACCAATACAGGTTATTGCTATTGTTCTTAGCTGCCCACCCGAACTTCATGCAAGACCCTATTGCTGAAGACACCACACATATGGGTAATAGAACACATGGAAATCAAATTGCTATTAACTAGGAACCTTACTCCCTGTTGGCTAGCATTCATAGTATTGGAAGCTGTTTTGTAAGCTATTCAGAAATAAATGCTTTCAACAGTCTTATACAGCCATAAACCCTCTGAATTATGATAATTAACAGTGTGGACTTATGTGCCTATGGGTATAATAGTGACATGAATATTATGACTGTAACAAATTGGCTTCTTGTTGGATTTAAGACTTCTCACAAAGGAAGAAACACATGTGCGATGCTATAAATCTGGCTAAGAACCCATGGTAAGGAAGCTCACAGACATCAGGGGTAAACTTTCTGCTATCATTTTGCTAAATAGACAGTGTCCAACTGCCTTCTAAATTTGTGTCTTTCTAGTCATATCCCCAAGAGAAGTTTCTTTGTAGGAAAGGCAAGAGTTATTGCAGAAATTTAAAACTGACAAACATGTAGACGATAAATGTCCGAGGAGTATTCAGCAAGAAATGGGACATGAATATCACCCAGTCACACCCAGACACACCAAAAAGGGGGTGGTAGAGAGATGTGGGAGTGAGAAGAAGAGAGAGACAGAGAGAGAGAGAGAGAGAGAGAGACAGAGAGAGAGAGAGAGAGAGACAGAGAGAGAGAGAGAAAGAGAGAGAGAGAGAGAGAAGGAGCAGAGAGAAACAGAGACAGAGACAGACAGAGAGTGCTAAGGCTCAGAACTATGTCAGATGTCAGATGGAGAGGCAAAGACACAGGGCCAGAGTCCAGGAAGAATGGACTGAAAGGTGCCTTCTTAAAATGGTATAAACAGGGTACTCATAAACTCACAGCAGCTGCGGTTGCTCAAGACCTGAACAAGACCAAACCAGCCAATATTTTAGCATGGATCAGGAAGGAGGTCACAAGTTGCTATGCCTAAATGAAGAGCAATGGATAGATGGCTTCTGGAGGGAGGAGAATTAACTTCCTTTAAGGATGTGGCTCCTAGTAGATTGATCATTTTCCAGTGAATGATCCTACACAAAGTATATTTGGAGCACAAATTGAACTCAGTGGGTTATTACAAAAAAGGAGGACATAGGTTTGAAAAGGTAGGGAAATGGGGATTGATCAGGGAGGAGTGAAAAGATCAATGTCATGAAAACACATTGAATGAAATTCTCAGAGAATTACAAGTAAAATATTTTCTTCAGTGTAACTGGTCACTCTTGTGGTCATATCCCACAGCCTGAGGATATCAGATCATACCACCTTGCAGCTATACCCCGGGAACAGAGAGTTTAGAAATCTGTTTTTACAACTCCTAATTTTTGGCCCTAACCAGGACTTGGCCCTGTATAGAGATTTTGTACCCTGTGGTGTAAAATTTTCCACAAGCTTCACAAACTTATGAAAGAAAACAATCACCTTTGTGAGATTTCTCTAATGGCTTCTCTGCTCCAGTCATCCTGGTCATGATGTGTCTCTAATATCTCTCACTTTCTTATACTTTATCATTTTTAATGAAGATTTTTTTTCCAGTTGTAAAGAGAAATCTCTTTTTTTATGTTAAGGCCCTGTTATTTTAGTGTAATATGCTGTTTCCTTTATAATGGTCCCTCACCTTAAGACCTTTTCTCCCAATAAACATCATTCATGAAGGCAATTATGCTTCTTTCCTGAAACAATGGCTGCTGCTCCATTCATATAGCTAATAATAATGTAGCTGTTGTTATTTTTATATTCATTTTAGATTTGAGGAAAGAAGCAAAAATAGTAACTAATTTGCAGAGGTCCATATAGCCAGAGTGGGGTGAGTGAACCACACTCTGACAATTGCATGCTTCCCGTGAGCCCACCCACTAGTAGGGAAGTTGCCACCTAACTAATAGCTATTAATCTTTGCTGTCTATGATTTTTGCTAAATTTGTACAGTGTGCTGAAACTGCAATTTAATTATCAATTGTAATTATTAATAAGTCTAAACTGAAAGATGAAGCCAGCGGAGCAGCCAGCAGTTGGCAGAGGAGTGGGTGGCCTGGCCGGCTGCCTTAACCAGTTGCCTGATTTGTCCTGGGGAGAGAGCCCCAGGACCAAGGGTGGCCTATACCACCTGTAACCTAAACTCTGTTAACTAATACAAGTTGTTATATTAGGCCAGTAGAATTACCAGCCTTGGTGGAAGATTCATCTGGGTTCGAGGGGAATCCAGGAGTCAGGGAGTCCAATGGCTCAGGACAGCCTGGACTGAGGGTCTATAAGCCTCAGCAGTCCTTTCCCCAATAATTGAATACACCAAGCTCTTTTAATGTTTTAACGCTTAGCCCTTAGCTGGGCAGACTCTCAATTAGCTACTCTAAATTAACCCTGATCACTTAATCCCAAAATGCCATGTGCCTGTGATTACCTTCCAGTATTCTCACAGATGTCTATCTCCTTCTGTGTCTCCCAGCAAAAGAGAAGGATTCTCTGTGTGTGCTCAGGGTTCCTGTTCTAATCTCAGGAAGTCCTACCTTCTTTTAGTCTTTCTGCCCAGCTAATTGGCCATAAGTGACTTTTATTAACCAATCAAGAGAATGCCTCAGAAGGGGTGGTAACCAGATCTCAGCATTGAAAGCAGTCTATCAGAAACAATGATATTGGACCTTTCTTTAACAGTGTGCAAAACATAAATTAATTCTCTTCTTTTCATTTTCAGTGTGGGCAACCCTATTTTTGTAGGTGTTCATGGATTGTCAATACAGATTATATCGTTGTGCTTGAACTTTATAAGTATAAATAAGGCCAATAATTTTTTCTTTAAGTATTTTAGTTTTTGATCATTTAACTATAGCAGTGGTTTTCAATCTTCCTAATGCTGCAATGTTTTAATACAATTCCTTATGTTGTTGTGACTGCCAAGCATAAAATTATTTTGTTGCTACTTTATAACTGTAATTTTGATATTATCATAAATTGTAATGTAAATATTTGATATGCAGAGTATCTAATATGTGACAGGGTTGTTCAACCCCCAAAGGGTTGTCACCAACAGGTTGAGAACCACTGAACTATACCATCCTAACACCCTGAGAAACTATGCTTGGAGGATCATCCTGTTTCACATGGGTTTAGGAGTGTACTCTACTCCATTCATAAGGTATAATACCCAAAGTTTTGTGACCTTGAACAGTATTCTTTGAATCTTCTTAGTGTTATTTCACTTTTTAATTTACAACCAAAGATTAGTAAGTTGGTTTTAACTGAGAGCATTGTAAGTGTTGACCCAACAGTAAAGGTCTTCAGAGTGCAGAAGGCTTAATATTCAACATTACCATCCATCATGCAATTCAGTTTCTTTTTAAGAAGACACAAAAACAAAGAACAGGGAAGATAAATTACCTCTCAAATTAGTTGAGAAAGCTATCATTTTTCATTGAGATTTTCAGTTATAATTTCTTAATAGTAATATTCTACGTTATAAAATATTTAAAAGTCTGCTTCATGATTTTTGAAGATTTATAGGAGTGTAGAACTTTTCAATTGCATATTTACAGCTACTTTTTTTTCTCCTAAAATTTGCTCACATACTGCTACAGTGTCAGACAATGACCACAGTGCTTTCTTTTAAAACTATACAATAATAACTCAAGGTTTGGATGGGTTCATCTAGGGATGAATGGTTGAAGAGAGTCTGGTAAAGGCATACAGTGTTAAAGTAACATAGAACTATTCTCCTTATGATAATGTGGATGACCCTGGACGACACTGAATAGAAAGATCAGTCACATACAGACACAATCTCATTCATATGTGATATCTAAAAATATTTAATAATTCTTACTTAAAATTTGGAAAGTCACAAGTCCTTCAAATTAATTTAGCAAGGGACATCCTGTGACTTACTAATCCACCCAGAATTGTTTCATGAACTTCAATTTCTCCTATACTGTGGAAAGTGGTATGGTTCTCCTAGTTTCTTATTTCTGACTTTGAATGTCCTGACCTATCAGAGCATCCTCCAGGATGAAGGACCACCCACTGCTCCCTTTTTTAAGTTATTCTCTCAGTTTACCATCCCATCCTATAGTATGTAGATTCTGACTTTTATCACGTACTGAAAACTGTAGGCAAGACAATTCCACATTTGTCTGTGCTTTCAGAGATCTTAAAATTAAATGTGATTCTTAAGCCACAGTTTTCAATGTTTATATTTTTATTCTCATTTTTATTACATGATTTCTAAGTTCCTTTTTCTTATTTAGGCTTTCTCCCTTTCTCTACTTTTCTTTTTCTTTTTTCTTTCCATTTCTTCTCTCTCTCTCTCTCTCTCTCTCTCTCTCTCTCTGAGACAGGGTTTCTTCTGTAGCCTTTGCTGTGCTGGAACTCAGTCTGGAGATCAGGGTGGCCTCAGACTCACAGAGATCCAGCTCCTACTGAATCCCGAGCACTGGAATTAAAGGCATGAGCCACCATACCTGGCTTAAATACTTTTTTTTAAAGATAAAAGTATTGCATATTTTTCTTTTTGCTTATATGCATATATGCATGATTGTGTAAAAATGTTTTTTTTCCAGAAGAATGTTTCTAACCTCTTCTATTTCAGTTTTAGTGTTATTCATGTGACAACATTGTACTGAATCTTCTTTTTTCACTCATTTTTTAATGCAACTGTGAAGATGTGTATGAGTCAGAGTTTTCTAGAGGAGCAGAACTGATAGAATGAATCTATACGTAAATATGAAAAGAGGATTTATTGGAGTAGCTTATAGGCTGTGGTCTAGTTTGTACAACAATGATTTTTACCAATGGAAAGTCCAAGAATCCAGTAGTACTTCAGTCCACAACACTGGATGTTTCAGATGTTTTTTGGTATGTGATAGAATCCCAAAGCAGTTGGTTTTAATGCCACTGAAGGAGAGAACTTGCCAGTGAAAGTGAGGGCAAGCAGGTAAGGAGAAAAGGTTTTCTTCTTCCATGTCCCTTATAAAGGCTGCCCATCAGAAGGTGTGGACTAGATTTAAGGTGAATCTTCCCACCACAAAAGATCCAGATTGAAGTTGCATCTTCTCACCTCAAATAATTTAATTAAGAAAAAAATCCTGGGCTGGAGAGATGGCTCAGCCGTTAAAGGCTAGGCTCACAACCAAATATATAAGAAAAAAATCCTTTACAGGTGCACCAAGGTACTTGGATTTTCATCAATTTCAGATGTAGTCAAGTTAACAACCAGGAATAGGGCACCATGAATTCACTCCTTGTCAACACAAAATATAACCATATCTCATTATGCAATGCTTAATTTACAAAAGAAAACAAAAATGGGTCATAATTACTCTTAACCTGAAAACACTATCCCATGTACAATTACAAAGGCATTATATATTTAACCAAGTCATAATTATGTCTAACATGATACAACTTCTCCTATGTACAACTGGCAGAAGATTATAAATTTTGGAAAACATGGTAATGTCCCTTGAAGAACATTCTTTTAGTATGTCAAAACTTAAATATGGTAACCACTGTTATTATTATCTCGATTGATATATTACATGACACACAAATTGAGGAAAGAAATCAAAAACATCTGTACAAATACATTCTTAACAAAATATGACAGAAATACTCATCTCAATTATAATCCTTGTTTCTGCAACTGGTCACATGACCTTAGCTCATAATGATAACCACCTTCTTCTACTACTCTTTCTTTATTTCCTCCTCCTTCATCAAGCACCTCAGCAGGTCTTGGTACTTTTCCCAGAGGAGTAACCATACCTTCATTCCTAAAGGATCTGTGCCCTTTATTATCCTGTCTGAATTAGGTTGTTGTAGTGTCCCATTTACTTTAATCATAGGACATGATATTACCAATGATGTCCTAAAGGATCTTATACAGACCAGACTACTCTTTCTTACTTCCACTGTGGAGAAGCAATCCAATTTCTTTTTGGTAATCTGGAACAATCCCTCCTTTTAAACACTGTTATTTCTTTTCTTAGACTGTTGTCTTAAGGTTATCAGAAGCCCAAAGTGGCCAGGGTGAAGTCCGAGTTTCCAGTTCAGTGGTATGTTTATTGTAGTTCTGCAGGAACTCCACCCCACCTTGTTTGGAACCAAAACTTCTAGATAAACAGAAGTTTATCTAAAGTTGCAGGAACATGAAGCAAATACTTTCCTAGTTGGTCACTAAGGGAGACAGTGAATGGAACTATTCCCCCCCCTTTTCACCCCTTGATTCCTGGACCCATGGATCCTGGCTATGAGAGAAACCATACTCTATATTAGATGCTGATTTAAGACATATACCACCTTCTGGAGAACCCTCTCCCAATCCTCCAGGATTTGCCACCTAATTGGCACTGTACCTGTGTATTCAAAAATCATTTCATTTTTCTATCTAGCTAGTTGCTTCAGGATGGTAAATCCAGTGGATTCTATGAGTGTGAGCTCATTGTTATATTTCTTTGCCTATGAAGTAAGTTCCTTTGTCAGAAGCAATACTCTGTAGAATTCTGAGAGTGCATAAAGCATTCTGTTAATTCCATAGATGGTAGTTAACAGAAGCATTATGTGCAGGAAATGCAAATCCATAACCAGATTAAGTATCAACTCCAGTAAGGGCAAAGCATTGTATTTTCCATGGAGAAGATGGTATAATGTAATCACTCTGCTCCTAGATTGCTGGCTGGTTAACCCAGTGAAATAGACCATATCTGGAATTCAGTGCTGGTCTCTGCTGTTGTCAGATATGGTACTCAGCAGCAGCTGACATCAAATTATCCTTGGTGAGTGGCAGTCCATATTGTCCAGCTCATGCATAACTTCCATCAATGCCACTATGGATACTTTGTTAATAAGGCTATTGGGAAATGACAAGGAGGGTTGAGGAAAGAAACAGAATGTCCACAGAATAGGTCATTATATATACCTGGTTACAGAGCTCCTTTTCTGCTAGAGTTTCCTTTTAATAAGCATTTACATAGGGTACACATATCTTCACATCCTTTCCCCATCTGGAGAAATTTATTCACATAGTTCTTCTCCAGATGTCTTTCTCACAAATTTTTCTATCATGCTTTTTCCAAGTTACTGACCATCAACCAATCCATTGAATCAGTGAACAATTGTCCATCCGGCTATTTCTTCTTCTAAACAAAATGTCAGAAAAATCAATAACTTGCTCAAGGTCAAAATATGAACAGATAAAATCAACTTTCAAACCTCCCTACATTAGATCC
The DNA here is from genome assembly GCA_907164525.1 of Lophiomys imhausi. NCBI lineage: Eukaryota > Metazoa > Chordata > Mammalia > Rodentia > Muridae > Lophiomys > Lophiomys imhausi. The sequence continues at coordinate 3,975,668 of CAJQZJ010012348.1, read as the reverse complement.
TTTCAGCTCTACCACAATGTTCCAAGCCCAAAGTTGACAAATATAATATAAAGCTTTTTTCTCTGTTGTCATAGTTTCTATAACAATCATCATATCATCATCAGTAGCATTATTATGAGTTATTTTTGTCTTTTTCTTCCCAACTTCTGTGTATGATATCCCTACTCCATAACTGGAGTCAGGGAAGGTGCTTATCAAGCATGATCTCTAACCCTCCCCATCATTCTACTGCCCCACCTACTAATGGCTGATCCTTTCTTATCTTCAGGTATGTGATTAGAGGATTCTGAGTTAAGCACAGATGCTCCTCAATTTGAAGGGATATTCTGCATAAAATAGGCATCATTTCAAACTATCATATGTGAAGAACATTTAATTCACTCACTCAGAGCACATTGCACTGTATGCTGTGCTGTTTCTTGTTGTGGTCATGAGCTGGCTGTGAGTACCTGTTCCATCACAAAGGATCATCACACATGCCTAGAGTTAAGAAGATCAGTATTCAAAACCATAAATACAGATACATCTGACCTTGGTTTGACTTGTTGATGGGGAAGATCCAGTAGAAATCTACCTTGAATCTTCAGAGTTTTGTTTTTTTCCAAACTAGGGATCTGTAGGGCTGTCATCCCTTTCAGTTCTAGGCTGTGGGAGGTGGTATAAGCTCCGAGCAGTCATGGAGCACACTGTCAGCATTCTTTGTGCTCAATGCCAGTGCCTCTACATTAAATGCATTAATGTGGTTTTTGCTTTATATTTTTTAACTCAAAAATGATTTTATTGGGACTTAACTTTATCACAATTGAAGGATAGTATATATGCTTCTGCTGAATGTATGAGGTTGTCACTCCACTGTAAATTCACATCATTAGTAGGACCATCAAAAATCAGTTAATAAAACAATTCTTGTGTAACTGAAGCAAAAAGTCAAGTTTGATGAAATTAGTATGTTCACACAGCTTGTACATAAGCAAGGCATATTCAAAGCCATCAGTATGGGCATCACATATTCATTAATAATCTTTCTCTTGAATCACATTATTTGGTTTACAGCAATTTGAATGCAGATATTACTTATGAGTAAAAAAGTAGGTGGTTTGAGGCTCACAGTCCTCATATCAGTCAGTTTCTTTTCATCTCCCCGAGCCTGATGACAGCTTGATTTCTTGAACACTTCACACAATGGAAATGAAAACTAGAAAGCTCTATGTGTCGTGATTTGATCTTAGGCATTGTCTCAGCAGTTTGGAGGGGACAAGTTTGCAAGACAGTGCCTCTTCTATCAGAGGGCACGTAACTGTGTTAAAACTTGTTCAATGTGGCCAGATGTGGTAGGGATGGAGACTGAAGAAATATTGAACATAAAGATGATAATTATTCTCTTCACTCTAATAAAATATATTTTGGGTTTTCTACTGAAATCTATTGTGCATACTATATACAGTGGTCTGCAGAGTTAGAGCAATAGCAAACCATAAGTAGAGTAGACTGGAATAAGTGGAAAAATGCTTCTGCTGCTGTGACAAATACATATACTAGATAATTTAAGACCAGGAAAATGTTATTTTGAATCATGGTTTTGAAGGTTTCAGTTCACATCTGCTTGGTTCTGTTGCCTTGAGGCCTGTAGTGAGGTATTACCATGGAATGGTGTGAAAACTGATTACTTCATGGCAGCCAGCAACCTGAGAGAATGGAGAAAAACTGAGATCACAATATCTCCTTCAGGGAACATGCTTCTCACTAATGACATAAACTGGGCTGTAGAAGGAATATCTTGTATATTGTATTTATGTATCTATCTGGCAATTAAAAAAAAACAACAAAAAAAACTATGGCCTGTAGAAAAGAATAGAATTGTAGATGAGACTTTCAGTAGGCAAAGAGGATTCTGGGAGAGTGCCAAACCCAGGCAATTCACCCAGAAAGATGTGAGGAAGATAGATGCATGGTACCTGAGCACAGGTAACCAGCCACATGACAGAACTTAGACTAGAACAAATGGGTTGTTTTAAGTTATTGGCTAGTCAGGGAACAAGCCTAGCTGTATGGCCTATTGGTAAATATGTTTTGAGTTTTATGAGTCTTTATTCTGGGAGCTTGGGGTCAGAAGGAAAACCCAACACACTCAACACTGGAACCTATCTTTAAAGGTCTCCATCAGTTTTAGTTAGTACTCCAAGATGATTAACAACTCTTCAACACTAGTTTTGGGGGCACGTTAAGATCCAAATTATGTTGTTGCTCTCCACAGAGTTGCAGAAGTGTCAGGGTTTTCAGGCTTCTTAATCATCAGTCTGCTCCTTTATCTGTAACAAAATGTTTCTTTCAGTCGATACTTATGAATTTTTATATTGTTTTAGTTTCCTATTGTTGATTTTTCTGTTTTTGAAATAGGACTTTGTCTCATTGTGTAGTTTAGGCTGACTTTCAATTTGTGGTCTTCTTTCTTCATCTTCCCTTGCATCTGGTCATTGCTTGCAGTTTTGTTCTGAAATCCTAATGCTACTCATGAAATGGATAAAGTTTATGGGACAGTAGAAGGTCGCATCTTTGCATACTCTTGATTCCTAGACCCACAGACACTGTACATAGAGGAAACAGGAAGGCAGGAATTCTTCAGTCCAATTTGGGGAAAATGGGGGAGGGGGGAAGATAGCATTAGTGAGCTTCCCAAGTCCTAGGAATAGAGAGTACTGAAAATGAACCTTTGAGAGTTGCAGGTGCAAGTTTAATCCTTCAAAATAGGCCCATCTGTTTGAAATGCATAAGTCCCATACATTCACCCTAAACCTGTGCCTCCCTAGTGTGAGGAAAGCTGCATGTCACATCCAAAACATGGCTAGCTCAAATGTGTGAAGATAGTGACAGATGGTGCCAAAGAGGCCACATCCCTTTCAAGCGTTGCTCTGAAATCATGTAGAGTGAAACAGGATAAAAAAAAAAAAAAAAAAAAACATTACCAGAGCTGATTGCATAGATTTTGAGGCCCCTCACATTGAAACAAAAACATCAGGTGTGAATTTATTTTGTTTCAGTCTGTCTCATATAGGAGGGTAGAAAAGAGAGATGAATATCACCTTGAGAATAGAAACTAAGAGACAGCTGAGGAGCACAGAGGGCATCACACATTTGCAAGTATCCATTGCTAAAACTTTCCAGGCACCCAAGACCCCCATTAATCACTTTCAATCTGGCCTAAGTTGGATCATTGCAAGGTCTATTGTAAATAATATAATTATTAGTTGCAGGCTTTTTATTGTTAATATAGCGAGTATCAATGAAGGAAGGGTGAGTAAGACCGACTGGTTTCAAGTTTCAAAAGATGACTTAGAGAGGAAAAGATTTTTACTTGATTACAAGAGCAAAGCCACTTCACAGAATAATATTACAATAATTGCAGCCATATATCATAGCATGTCGTGACTACAAGACAAAACTCAGCCACCTTTCCCATGTAGCAACAAAAATCCAAGCAAGTTAATGGACTTCCATCTCTTTATACCACTAGAGAGCAGTGTTCTTTTGTACAAATCAACTGGGTTGTTTTTTGCAAAGAAACGGTGAGAAAAATCTACATTATCCATTTTAATAGCACAGGCAAGTCTCTGTTTGCTGTGAGTCTTTTCTTTCTGAATGAAAGGTATGTGTTTGCAGTGAAGTCATACTTCCTGTTATGGGTGAGCTCCCAACACTTTCTCTATGTATTAAAAAAGGTTGACTATTCAAAATATAGCCTGTATACTAGAGTTTCCATCCTATATATACTCTTAAGGAAGGTTAATATTTTGCCAAACTATGTACCATTACCAATCACTAATAATTTTATAGAATAAATAAGACTTATACAATAGTTTTTTCTTTTTATTTTTTGATAATATATAATTTAAATGACTCAGAGGCAATAGCTAATGACATCAGAAACAGAAATAAAGGCAGATAACAGAAAAAATGTAGGGAATGAAGGGAAAATTTATGGGTAAACTCTGAAGAGCCTTTATGATTCCCTTCTAACTCATTATCCTGTTAGTACCTTTACTGGTACTGCTGAAAACAGCAAGTATTTGTGGTAGATGTTTGTACCCATAAAAGAAAAATATTCTTTCATAGGTAATTTGACTAGAAGTCCTTGATCAATCATTATTCTAAGAAGTCCAAGGCCATCCTAACAAGAGCTGAAAGTTGTCTCTTTATTTCATGTTGACAAATGGATTTCTAATAGTTTAGTTATGAGCACAGTTATAGAAATAGACCACACAAAACCAATGAGTCTATGTGTATATTGCTTTTATTGTTTATTAAGAGGAGAATTTATGAATAGGACAATAGGACAAAACAAACAAATGTTTCCTTTCTTCCTTTCTTTCTTTTTCTTTTTTTCTTCCTTCTTTCCTTCCTTCCTTTTTCTTTCTTTCTTTCTTTCTTTCTTTCTTTCTTTCTTTCTTTCTTTCTTTCTTTCTTTCTT
>CAJQZJ010012348.1:3936582-3971193 GCA_907164525.1 Lophiomys imhausi | reverse complement strand
CTTTCTTTCTTTCTTTCTTTCTTTCTTTCTTTCTTTCTTTCTTTCTTCTTCTTTTAAAAAAGATGTCTATTTGTTTTCTAATGCTAGAGAAAAAGAAACAGCATAGATTTGAATGAATGGGTTTTGGGAAGAATTGGGGGAGGGGAACTATAGCCAGAATATATTGCATAAAAAAAATCTAATTTCATTTAAAAGAAAAGATAAAAAGAATTAAATGTCTGGGTAATTTTGGTTTTTAATAGCAAGAAATGAATATGCACTTTTGAGTCTAGCTGCACAGGAGCTTTGAAGGCATCCTTGGTTCAAATTCATCCCTGTGTCCAGTATAGGGTGCTGTAAACACATTCCACTTCTCCCCAGGTAATTGTTTTGTCTTTGACACATTCTGTACTTTACCATTCTTCTTAAACACACTGAAGTATGGGATCATAAACAAAATATCTTGGTAGCAAAATACGTCCCCTTGGATTGTTATTCTCTATGCTATGCCAATGTTCCAGGCCACGTGAAATGACATTTTTTTTCCTCTAACCCATTGCGTGTGTCCTCTATCCTGCTCTTGCTGCTTGTCTTGGAGGCTTCTTCAGGAGGCCCTTCTTCAGAAGCCTGAACTTTAGTCCTGCCTACCGCTGTCTTTGCCCAATCTCAGGCCTCAGCATTTATTCAACCAATCAGAGACAATGTAAATAACAGATGGAGAGCGGGACCAATTAACATTTAGAATGCATAACATCACCCCATCAATTTCCTCCTTTTGTCTAATAAAAAGGCTAATTTTTTAACTTATATAGTAAAACAGTAAAAATCAAATATTAAATAATCAAGAAAAACATATATAAAAGTTACACATACAATGTTTAGCCTATTTGGATCAGGCAATCCTGAATTAAAAAAAAATCATCTATCTATCTTGGTGTATCTAAAGTTCTGAACCTAAATAATTTCTATAGTATCCTATATTTATAAACCTAAAGATTTTATTTAGATTTGAAAATATCCTCCTAATTCCTAAACAACTCAAATGCAATTGTAATTTTATATTTATTATGCCTTCAAGGCCATCAAAGACATAAGAAGGTATAAAGTTATTATTTGAGTGAGTAGGAAGCATAGTAGAGTAGCTTCCAGAATGGGAAAAATGACAATTTGCTGCCTGTACATTCCAAAATATCTCTCAATATTGTTGGAGCATCATCTCCAGTCTCCTGGTCAAGCATATCTCACAGACTAAATTGTGCAGCAGGAAATATGAAGGATTTTCCCACTCTGTCTTTGCAGAATCAGTCCATTGACTTACCTGCATTTAAGCTTTGGTCCATCTTTGGACTGTGTATAGTCTGTCAAGAGAACAGGGGGATTTTTGCCCAATAGAAATTATCTCCTGATGGAGAATTTTTGATGTTCATCGTCTCCTTCTAAGTCAAATGGGAGCTGTCAGGTCCTGACTGTCTTCAGTCAAACAATTCTTAAAATAATAATAAAAAAATCTTTAAACGCCATTTTCTGTATGCTTCTGAGGGTTTTGAAGACATTTATAAAGCTATCTATATAGCTAAACAGGCAAACTGTAAACATTTACTATCTGTTTAACCTGGTAAGCCCATTTTGTGATAAATTAAGAATAGTATTTGACAGGACCAGTAGCTTGACTTGTCAACCATCAACCTATATCACCCAGACTCCTAAATACATTGCAATAGCAACCCATAAAAGAATTTGAAGTAGACCAATACTTTTAAATGAGTTGTATAGGCACAATACCATATATAAGAGTTGGAATATACATAAATGTGTGTCAAAATATAAAATTCTATACCAATGAATAAAAAAATTAACCTTATTTTTGTATCAATATACAAAATTCTATGCCAATGTATCAAAAAAGCCCACCCTTGTTTTGAAAATAACAATAGCTTTAAGTTTCAGAGCAGATTCAATAATCTACCCTTAGATCTTATCATTTCTATATTATATACCCATATTTCCCTTATTTTTAATTTTCAAGTCTTTTCCGCCTATATAAGAGAGAAAGAAGGATAGAGAAAAGAAAAATAGAGAAGTCCCTGAGTCTAACCTCCTATATCTTGCTTAACAGGACCATTTAACAACTTGTAACCAATTCCCTAAACTACATCTATAACTCATTGAATGACCAAAGAATCATCCACCCCACCTTTGGGGAATGGGGTATCACTCTCTTAAAATTGCTTCCTGCTGAATTGGGATGTAGGAAATCTGTTTGGGGGGCAAAAGAAAATGGAAAAATGGTTAAGCAAGTTAATAGTAACATTTGCTGTCCAGTCTCTATATGCTCAGCAGTTTGAATGTCCTGAGTAGTTTGTAGTCCGAAGATGGACTTTGGGTGGGAAAGTACAGGGTTTTATTGAAGTCCTGACTGGAAGTCTGTGAGGTTGGATCATTTGTGCTTGCCTTGTCTTCTTTAGTGTCTGGTCCCTTTGTTCTGAAAATATATAATTTCTCACAAGTAACATATAGTTCTGTAATTACAAAAATGCTTTGAATATGCAGGATGCACAAACAAATTAAGGAAGATTTTCTGTTTTTTTTTTTTTTGAACAGAAGAAAGACACTTGTAAGTCTCCATTCACACCATTTGAAAAGATGGCATGTAATAATAAGTCATGTAGCTTCTAGGTAGCCAGTAAGATTTTTATTGGATATATATATATATATATATATATATATATATGTTAGCCAGCTTGAGCTGTTCCTACATAGTGGAATCAGCAAATATAAGATACCTGTTTGTTCTTTTGTTTGTAGCCAAGATCAGTGGGTGTGGCCTTTCCGGTCAAATCTGATTTCTATCAGTTTGAGTGAAGACTTTTTCTCTCCTGTAATTATTATTGTATACATATGGCTTTATACAATCAATTGTAAGTTGAAAACACAGCATAAGACTGTATGGAGTTTAAGTATTCTCCTCTACAGTTAAAATAAATTTATTAATGGATTGAGACAGGTTTATTCTGTGTAGTTCTGGCTATTGAAGATTAGGTTAGCCTCAAACTCAAAAGGAACCTCTCTGCCCCTGCCTTTGTCTCCCATGTTTTGGGATCAAAGGTACAAATTTATATTTTTTTCTTTCTTTTTCTTTTTTCTTTGGAGATTTAATTTCTATGTGGACATATCTATTCTTATTGAGACAGGGTTTCTCTTTGTGACTTGAGCTGTCTTGATTTGCTATGTAGAGCTCTGTAGATTAGATTGGCCTTGAACACACAAGGAACCTGTTTTTTCCTTGTCTCCCAAACTTTAGAGTCAAGGTATGAATTTAATGAATGACTTTTATTAAAAATAATATTAATTAAGTCATTTTGTATTAGTCTGAGTTCTAATTCTTGAGGAGAATGGTTCAGAGCAGCATGATATGCTATTTTATGTTAGCTTTTCTTAACTGTTGATAGTGGGAGACATGCAGCTTGCATGTTCCTCCCCCAGCCTAATTCTTGTCCTTACATTGACTAACATCTCTCTCTCTCTGTGTCTCTCTATCTCTTTCTGTCTCTCTCTCTCTCTCGTTTTTCGAGATAGGATTTCTCTGTGTATCCTTGTTCTTTCCTGTACTCACCTTGTAGACCAGGCTGGCCTTGAACTCATAAAGATCTGCCTGCCTCTACTCCCATGTGCTGGGATTAAAGGCATGTACCACCATGCCCAGACTAACATATCTCTTTTAGGGACAAAATGCCTCTTGAAACCACTTCTCCTGTGGGAGCCCCACACCTAAGGAGATTGGCTTGTGACCCCTTTCTCTTTACATAATTTAAGATTATGTGTATTTATCGATTAGATCAGTAAGCACATTATTATTACTAAGCAAAAACTTAACATAGTACCTTTAATGACAAAAAGTGTGTCATTTTGAATTCTAGATGGTCCTTAGCAAGCAACCTTACTTTATCAGCAGAGACCCCTCTCTGCATTCATTGTTTACACTAGGCTGGTCTAGAGTTCAAAGATCTGCCTGTTTCTGCCTCCAATATGATGGGATTAACAGAGTGTGACATTACCACCCTGCTCAAATATTTCACTTAAATCCCAAGTAATAGCATCCCAGAAAACAATTCTGAATTGCAGTGACAATTCCAAATCTGTCCAAAATCTCAAAAATCTCTCATGTTTTAGCAATGCAAAACCACAAAAATACGCTTTCCACTTCCCAATATTGGGAAAATCAAAGACATCTAAACAAAAATCAAGCAAAGAAGCAAGAACACTCCAAAAGTGTGGTCTAGCCATGCCATTCCTTGGTAAAATTAAAGCTCTGTTCATTATTCCTTGGAATCTAGTTGTGTCTGCATTGTATTGGAGGGCCTATTCTGGACAGCTCTGACAAGTACCTAGTAGCCAGGGAGTTCTGAACTCCAGCTGCCATCAGTTTTGTCTTATCTATTTGGAAGGGACTCCCTTCTTCCTCCATTGTCATTGTTTGTAACTTAGAATTCCATCTGTAAATTTTTTCCTTTGTTAGGCCTATCCTAGTCCAATCTTTCTCAAAAAGGATATACAGAGCCACAATTGTCAGCATAATAATCATTTGTATGCTAAGAGAAACAAACTCAAATGGAATCCAAATGTATTGAGATATTATTAATTCCTCCATTTTTAATCTAGGCAGTTAATTCTGCTCCCCAGCCCCTCTAGAAGACTGTTGGTTTTTTAGTACATAAGAACAGCCTTAGTTCTCCACCTTTGCTGTGAGGCAGTAGCTTTTGTTAAGGGAGTTGCACCTTTGAAATGTGTTTGGGTTTGGTCCCCTCTCTTTGACTAGGAAACCAGTTTTACCTGGGCCTTCTCAGGCTGTAAGCATGGATTCTAGTTACTGTGATGTTGGGTGCCATTTGTAGAATTAATTAAATTATGTTGGGTGCCATTTGTAGAAAAAAGCTAATTAAATTATTTGCAATATTTAGATTATATTTAATTGATCAGTGGTGTCAATCCTTAACCTGCTATTATAAATGAGCACACAGAAACCTGATGGATTTCAATAAGCCTTGGCCTGAATTTAGTAATCTTTGTCCACCTAAGCTAGCTCATTCATTTACCCAAATATGACCCCATATATACATACATCTCCTTAGTTGTTATTCCCTCACACTATGACAATTTTCCAGGACATGTGGTGGAATGATGTTCTTTTCTCTAACCCATGGTGTGTGTCCTCCTTCCTGCTCCAACTGCTTGTCTTGGAGGCTTCTTCTGGAGGCCCTTCCTCTTCAGAAGCCTGTACCTTAGTCCTGCCTACCTCTGTCTTTGCCCAATCTCAGGCCTCAGCATTTATTCAACCAGAGACAATGTGAGTAACAGACAGCAAGCAGGACCAATTAATTAACATTTAGAATGTATAACATCACCCCATCAACATCCAGTATTGTGAGGGACAGTATTTCTCAAATGAGCTGGCACACAGACAGTGATGAATAAGTAGTTCTGAAATCATGAATGAGAGTGTGGAGAAAGGAAGCTAATATAGTCCTGAGACCACATGCTAAGGACTTAGCTATAACATGAGCATATCTCATGTCTTAAAATCTGAAACTCTGTTAATAAGACTTTAGGGACAGTCTGGAGAAATTCCTAGGGCCTCTCTAGCAGAATCTGAGCTTGAGGCTGATCATTCTGCATATCTCATGCCTCATGATGGAAAGGCCTGAGCCTCATTTTAAGCATCTATATAAACAAGGTTTAGTACACCTCCCATCCAAAAATCACACAGACACAACTAATTATCTGCCTTTTTTTTATAGAAAAGCACCACTTTTTATTACTGAAATAACTTATCCACAGCCTAAATTAAATGAAAGTACTGGGGTAGGGATGGCTCAGGTAGAACTCTTGCCTCGCTTGTGTGAGGCCCTTTATTCCATCTTCAGCAATATAAACATAAACAAGGCTAAAATATGAAAGCAACTAAAAATTTCCATTGCCAACAGATCTTCTTTCAAACATTTGATACATGAAGTAAGTTTTCCAAAGAGCAGAGGTAACCTAAAGTTAATGCGAAGCAAATATTTAGGATGATGGGTAGAAAGACTAATGTTGCTCATAAATATAAATAGAAATACAAGTCTAGGGGCTGGAGTGGTGGTTCACGGTTAAGTGTGGTTGCTGCTCTTACAGGAGATCCCAGGAATGTTCCTAATACCTATGTCAGGTACCTCACACGGCATTCAGTGACAGCTCTGAAGATCCAACACTATCTTTTGGCTTCTGCAGACACTGCACCCAGGCAGCATACACTCACCCAGAGCACAGACATATACATAAAGAAAAATAAAAAGTTAAAACAAAACCCATATCTGCTCCTTTTGAGATCGCTGAGATATGTTTAATGATGTCAATTTGAGAAATGAAGTTTCTGGGAGCTTTCTGTGTAGATCTTCTATCCTGTCAGCTAAAGACAAAGAGAAGACAGTGTGGAAACAGAGGGAAATGTGCCTGCATTCCCCTAGTTGCCTGTGAGATAAAATTAACAGACATAGTTGATGGTTGTTGTATATAAACAGTGCAGAATAATCATCATGATCAAGCTAATTGAGGTGGGCGTTAAGGTTCTGGCACTCGTGTGATATGCTGAAATACTGATTCTCTGTAGACTGGGAGCAATGTATGTATCATAACCCTTAGAGTAATAGTCTTAAAAACAAACTCTGCTGTCCCAGGAAATCCCCCTACTACCCATAAAAGGAAACTAAAAAAATGATACACCCCAAACAAATGACATTAGAATAATTGAACATGCACACACAGGCACGTCCATATACATGTACAAAGGGACTCTGACCCAAACCTCACACTTTATACAAAAATTAACTTTCAATAGACCACAGATTGTAAATTAAGATCATAAAATAAAATGGATAGTTCAGGGAAAGAACTGCTAGTATGCCCTTCTTTTTTTTTTTAATACTTTATTTTTTTTTCTTCAAGTTACATCTCAGTCACAAACCCCTCCCTATTCCCCCTTCCTATCCCGCCCTTCCACTCTCTTCCCCCCAGAAGTTTCCCCTTTCAGTCCAACAGATGGTTCCTTCTCTTATTACAGTAAGTATTATACAAAACAACAGATATAAATATGCCACATTTATGAGAGTTAAATGGCCCAGTATACCTTCCCAATGTCCAGTTTATTCATATTTGGCCCCTGACTTTGACATTCTACTATCTAACCATCTCCTTGAGTTTAAAGGTCTATATGTGAGTCAACATTCATACTAACTTGCAACACACTTTTAAGAGTATCTTCTTAGATCTATAACAACCTCTTGATTCCTAAACAACTCAAAATTTAACTATGAGATTCTAGCTGTCTATTCTTCAACCACCTCAGAGACCTGAGAGGGATAAATATATTTGCTTATATAGGAAGTGCAGGGCCTGCAGCTTCCAAAACTAAGAAAGAACATACCAATGACTGCCTGGACAGTTCCCATTTTCTCTCCATACATTCCTGCATCAGTCTTCAGCCTTTGGGTCCTGTTTCTCTTACAGATATTTGTTGTAGAGCAGGGATTATGAAGGACTTACCTACCCTGTCTTGGCAGAGTTAGGCTGTCGACTTCCCTGCTACCAAGTTTTGTCCTTTTTGGACAGCAGTCTGTCTGCAGTTGGTGCAAGGGGTTTTTTCATGCCAAGAGATAGGCTTGCCACTAATTCAACCATCTTACAGTGGAGGTTCTTCGATGCTTATCTTCTACTTGGAGTAGAATAAGGGGTGCTGTCAGGCGCTGATATATCTCGATATCAAAAAAAAATCTGGATTTAAGATAACATCTTTGAATGCCATATTCTGCAGATCTCTTGGGGTTTTTGAAGATGCCCTATCCATCTCTTGTATTTAGATAAGCAAATGTTGCTTGTCTCTTAGCAACTTGATTACTGGGTAGTTTAGAGAATATCTGTGATAGACTGTCATAGTAGCTAACAAAGTGACATGTTTGCATGACTAGGAGTTTGTTTTACTTAACTATCCTAGACCGTTTTAGACGGTTGGTATCAAGAGGTCAGAGCTTCACATTTTATTTTTAAGTATCTCTAGGTATGATACCATTAGGAAGCATTACCTTTAAATTTGTATCAATATACAAAGATCTATTCAATTGTGGTTAAATATACTCTTAATTACGTATCAATATACAAAGATCAATGCCTATGTAGCCCAATACAATCTCACATTTAGAAATGGATTAAACCCAGAAGTGGTATGGTTGGGTCTTGAGGTAGAGCTATTCCAAGTTTTCTAAGATATCACCAGACTGACCTCCATAGTGGTTGCACAGGCCTGCATTCCCACCAGCAATGGAGGAGGGTTCCCCTTTCTCCACAACCTTGCCGGCATGTGCTGTCATTTGAGCTTTTGATCTTAGCCATTCTGACAGGTGTGAGATGGAATCTCAGAGTTGTCTTGAGTTGCATTTCTCTGATGATTAAAGATGCTGAGTACTTCTTCAAGTGCCTCTCAGGAAGTAGAGATTCCTCCTTTGTGAATTCTTTGTGTATCTCTGTTTCCCATTTTTGGTTGGATTCTTTGGTTTCTTGGTATTTAATTTCTTGAGTTGTTTGTAAATTTTGGATATTAGCCCTTGTCAGATGTGGGGTTGGTGAAGATTTTTTTCCCAATCTATAGGCTGCTGTTTTGTTCTAATGACAGTGTCTTTTGCCTTACAGAAGACTTTTCAGTTTCATGAGGTCCCATTTATTGATTGTTGGTCTTAGATACTGAGATGTTGGTTCTGGGTATTCATCCAAATGATTCCTCACCAAACCACAAGGATGCTTTCTCATCTGTGTTCACAGCAGCCTTATTTGTAATAGCTAGAAACTGGAAGCAACCCAGATGTCCCTTAACCAAGGAATGGATAAAAAACTGTGGTACATCTAAACAATGGAATACTACCTAGCCATCAGAAACAACGAAATCATGCAATTTGCATCCAAATATATGGAACTAGAGAAGCTCATCCTGAGTGAGCTACCCCGGACCCAGAAGGATGCACATGGCATCTATTCACTTATATTCGGATTTTAGCCATATAGTACAGGATAACTATACTACAATGAATGCACCAAAGGAACAGGAACATAGACTTTGTTACTTATCAATGAGACACTTTGCCCTAGTGGGGCTGCCTTGTAGGGCCCCAATGTATGAGGAGGCTCTTGGCCCTCATATGACTGCTGAACTGGGGTGGGGGAGTGATATGTAGGAACATTCCACTCTGGAGTAGTGGGATGGAAGGGATGGGGGTAGAGGGTGGGAGGGCAGGACTAGGAAGGATTGAAAGAGGGTACTGTGATGGAGATGTTACCTGAAGTAAAAACAAAACAAAACAAAACAAAACAAAACAAAAACAAAAAGAAATAGATTAAACCATTTCTTGGTGTCTCTCTGCCCAGGCATAGTGTCTCATTCCAGATTAATTATCTTTTGAACAGAGGCTATGCTCTATAGCCTAAAACTGGCCTTGAAAGTTTCCTGAATGCTGGGCTCACAGACACATGCCATCATACACAGCTACATGAAATCTTTTGAGTCAGTCAGTTTGTAATAAGGCAGCAGAAATACTAAAATGTGATTTCTTCACTGCTGATTTTGTATCCTGTATGAAAAATAAGTCAGGGAAAAAATTTACTAAGTGCGCCATTTAACTCTGAACTTCTTTAATATTGGAAGACTGGTTGAAATACAAAGCTTGTTAGGGTTCTATTTTTATTTTTCCTTCAGATCAAAAATTCAATCTTTTGAAAAGCACTAAAGAAATGATGAATGAATATGCCCATTTGTGAAGACTAGCTGGAAGTGTGTTCAAAAGTTTTGAAATATTTATAAACTCTAAGACAGTAAATTCAAGAAATCTAGCACAGAGAAACCATCATCAGAAACCCATCATCTAAAGACTACATAAAAGGCTGTTTTGTAATCATTTTTCGCAGTAGTGAAAAAATGAATACAATTTAAATGCTTGACAATAGGAGATTAATTAACTACGTTGTGGTTTTTCCTTATAGCACTCTTTTATGAACCATTAAAACTACATTTTCAAATAATATTTGGCAGAGGAAATACTCAAATACAAAATTATGTAAGATGTAGAACTTAATTTGCAATATGTTGTCAATTTAATAAAACATTATTTCAAGTAATTATTCAGCATAGATCATGTAGCCAATGATATATTGTCAAAGTTAAACTTGAGTAAAGACCAATCAATTGCAAGCTAAGGAGAAAACATTGTTCTATTTTTTTCTCAATTTCTGAAGTTCATATTAATAACTGTAAACACAGAATAGTACATTACTGTAGGTTTTAATTCTGTAAGGTTATATGATTTATAAAAATATATTTATCATAATATAATTTTCTTACTTCACATTCTTTGTATTTCACTAAATTCTGAAAAAGAAATGTGAAGAAACATTATTATCAAAACAAGTAATTAAACTACAGAGAGGATACAGTTTGAAATAATTACTTTAAACTTTTTTTGACTCTGATATCTCATACATGTATATAAAGTAATGTATTATGATCATATTCATCACATATTTCCCTCTTTTTATCCTCTTCCTGATGACTTTCTTCTCAACTAGTCCCCCTCCTATTTGCATGTTGTATGTATGCTTGTATGTGTGCATGTGCATGTGTGTGTGTGTGTGTGTGTGTGTGTGTCTGCAGATGTTGTGTTGGTAGCCATAGTTGCTGTGTGTTCTTTATCATCCCAGACTTTGACCTAGTTTATAATACCAGTCATAAATTCCTTCTGTGAAGAGGTCTCATAAATCTGAAAGTGATGAGTTACTCCACAAGCAGATATGACCCGACAGTACCAACAGGCCAATCTTTCCTGGAACACCAGTATTACAGCATTCAGGGCATACAACTCTCTTAGATCATTACTAACTTTTCCCTACCAGATGCTTGCATATCCCTTTCTGATACTATGAATGCTTGACAGTATGGAGGAAACTTCTAGCTCAGTTCAAGTTTGATTTCTCTGGGTCCTATTTTCCAAGTGTGTGGTGCCTTAAGCAATAGAGATCACCATAGGGTGATTAATAATAATAATAATAATAATAATAATAATAATAATAGATTTATTATTTTGGGAGTTTCTGGGGCCATGGTCAATAGCTCAATAGCTCATAAAATCTGACATCTTGTATTGGGACTTTTGTTTACCTAAGGCTTCCAGGAGCAATGGAAAATATTTTTATATTACAACATATATTAATCCAGTTCTGCTACTGTGATTTGGCACAGTGCTTGGTAATATATACAGACTAGGACTTTGATTCTCACAGTTCTTGGTGTCAAAGTTGAAGATCAAGGTGTGGACATATTTGGTGTCTGATGACTCATGTCAGCTTCCAAGATGGCACAATTTGCATATTTTTACACAATGTTGCTTACAGCTCCCCTGCACATCTTCCATAAAGACACATCTGCTATAAAAGATGAGGACTAGTGAATCCTCATTCATGAAGAAAGGGGCTTTACAACTTTTCCACATTTCCACTTTTAGTACTCTTACACTGGTGATTAAATGTCAATACAGAGACACAGGCACACCACATTTCCAGGGGATTTTGGGCATAATCCGCCAAGTTTTCATAAGGCTAAATTTTCAAAGCAGTAAAAAACCATATATTGAGGAAATTTCTTTGAAATTATCTGAGTAGTTCAAGACGCTCCACAGAAATTTATATGTAAGGAGACCACAGAAAATTTACTCTGCCATAATGGATTAATGAAAAATAAATGGATCCAGGTAGTTTAATCTCCAACAGAGAAAAATGCTATCCCCATTCAGTCTTATGGAAACTTCTCTGGGGACAAAGAAGTTTAGGTAAAACCTGAGCATGTTGTTCCCCAAACTCTGTAACACATTTAGACCCAAATAGTAATTGGGATCACTCCAACAGATTGTTATGTTAAATAGAAAAGAAAGCTTTTTATTTCCCATTCTCTATAGCACTGGTACCTGGGAGATTTATAAATGTTATCTGTTAAAAGAAAAAAAAAATCCAGGGGCCTGCCTTATGAAGTGCAAGCACTCTGCTCTTGCCTCAGCAAGCATATGTAAGAACACTGTTGTTTATAACAGCAGCACTGGGAAGCACTGTGCATTCTTGAATGATTTCCTGGACACAGGCAAGCAGACAGAAGTATCTTCAGCTTGCAATGTGCAAGGAACTGATTGCTTGCAGTGACAGTTTCTGAGATAGAAACACAAGGCAGAGCAAAGGAAATAGAATGGATTTTGACTCTATTTCCCTAGAAAGAGGAAGGGGAAATGTAATTAAATTATAGTCTCAGAAAATCATTCTAAATGGTAACAATAAATATAATACTACAATGTTGCTCAATTTATAGAACAAATATGACGACTTCAAAACTATGGGTCATCAAAGATTCAAAACACATTTTTATGTGTCGTTTCAATGAAGAAAATTGAGTAAAAACAAGTTTGAGTGGCAAAGTACGACCCCATGGGTGGTTGAGAGCTGGAATCTGCATTCTAGCAGATTTCTGCATGAACATAATTGCATCAGAGTCTGTTGTTGTTGGCCATTGTACACACATGTAACATTGGAATCATAAAAACAAGAAATAAAGTGTTAAGCTTGATATTTAAGTTTTTATTAATATTTCCTAATTATTTTTACTGTCCCTTTTTTCCTACTGTTACAGGAAAGTTTTTGTTCAATGATTAAAAATACAAACTAAGAAAGAAAGACCACTGTCAGGATCAGTGACCTTTTTGCACACAGAGAGCCTCAAACAGGAGGACTAGAAATATGGTCTTGAACTAGACTATAAGCATGATGATGAACTGGGGCATCTTATAGCACAGATCTGGACATGACTTCAAATAAAGACTATGCACTGAGAAGAAAAATTGGAAACTGAAATTACCGTTACATATATAGTGCTAGTATCATAAGAAAAATGCAATTAGGTCTTATCCCTTTGGTCTCCATCTTTCTGATTATCCCTCCCTACAGTTCTTATGATTCTATCACTATTGTTACAAGAACATCTAAATGTCTGTGATTGCCTTATTGAAATTATACAACAGGCCGAAAAGAAGTTGCTAGCCCTCATGGAAATCCAGAGTTCCATGAGAACTCTTCCAGATGATGTTTTTTAAACTGAAGAAAAAAAATATTTTTAAAAGAAAGCCTAATGAAGAACTTATCACCATAAGATTAGCTATCATTGAGGACATCTTTTCACAATCATGACTTCTACATATTACTATGTTAATCTCTTCGTAATTATTGAGCAACTACTATATCCCAGACACTAGGAACCCCAAATCATAATATATGGACTTTTCCCTTGGAAAAATTATGCAAATGGTAGGAAATACAATGTTGCAAGAGTTAAGTGAGTGCTAAAGAGAATAGAAGTAAAAGATCATTAGTGTCCAGATGAGACAGCTCTGTTTTACAGTACAAACAATGGTAACAATGCAGACTCTGTTTTAAGATGACTTTTGACAAATCTTCAATATTTTTTTTTTCATTTCACAGGAAAGAAAACATAATTTGTCTACTCCATGCAATAAAATATCAGGCATGCCTATCATAAATTTAATCTTCTTATGAATTACTACTTCCTCAGTTCAAAGGGTGAATGCCAGTAGAGACTTTCGCAGCAGTTATGTTAAAACAATGTTTTTTCTTGAGATTAACCATTTGTCCTAGCAAATCAATATTTTCTGCCAGTGGCCCAAATCTCATTCCAAATGGGGCAATAATCAAAGTGGAAAACAAAAACAAAAACAAAACAAAAAACGTTTTTCTTTTTTTTTTTTTCCTACACATCAGCCACCAAGGTACTAGAACATATGAATCTACATCCAAGTAGACAATAAATTCCCATCCCTTATGGGCCAAACTATTCTAGATCATAACCATGATTATGTAAATTCTGAGTTGTGATATACATATATATCATATATCATATAAGTACATCTTTCGAAAATGTCTTCATGTGTTCTGATAACTTCTGGTATAGCTGTGTTTTCTAAACAAAAGGATTCCCCTTTCTTAATATGTCTTTTCTTCATCCACCCTCGGGTCCCATGTTTTCAGGTGTGCAAATTAAGTACTGGTTTACTTTTAAATTGAGTTTTAAAAGCACATTCTCAGCCCAGGAATGTGTTATGGATTCAGATCATTCTGAGAACTGGCTGGCAACTGGTTGGATCTGTGAGTAATTTCACACAAACATTTAGCTAGTCCTGCCAAGGATGTCTGACCCCTCTCCTTACTTCACTATTGTAAGGTTTTGAATGTGTCCAGATCTGATCAGCACCAGCTGTGTGTACCTTGTTGTCACTAAACAAAGAAAAAAGGCTAGTCCAAGATAGGAAAATGACTTGCCAACACTGGAGATCCTCACTGAGGCTAGGCTTTCATTCTGCTCAGTCTTTCCTTGGCTCAGGTAAGTTATTTGATTGCATATGCTATCATTTAAATACACTAGCAGCTACATGCTGTTCAAATAAGAAAAAGTAGATATGACTTTGATATTTGGCAAGCATTTTTCAATAAAAATTTGTTTTAATCACTAAAATTTTGGGTTCAAACTTTTCTTTGACTCTGATGGAGAAAATAAAACAATAGTGATAGCATAATGTCCTTAATGATAATAAAAAATCTATCCCAGAATAGTTTAATAGTTTAAATGGTGTAACTTTTATATTTCCTCTTAAAGAGCATTATGGTGATAAAGAAGTGAGTAGTATTCAGTGTACACTACATGTCATCTTAAATTCTAACATGGTGAGGTTTCAAAAATCAATTCACAAATTAAGATTACATATTTTCTATCTCATTGTCCCAAATATAAATATGTAAGTCAAAGCTCATGGAATCAGAGCTAGCTGAGGTTGAGGATGTCAGAACAGTCACTGAACGTTGTGTTGAGAAAGCGGTAGTAATTAAAATTTCATGGCAAAGTATCCTGCATAGAAGATGAAAAAGAAATATTATTACTTGTCATAGCTATAACATGGATACAATACAAATGTCCCCAGGACTGGAAATGTAACTAATTCATTGGCAAAAAGTTCTTGCCTTGCATGCTGGATGCCCTGCATTCAGTCTCTGTATAAAATAGGGAGTACTGAGGAAAGCCTGAAATCTCAGCTCTCAGGAGGTACATGCTGGAGGATCACTCTTGGCTACATAGAGACTTTGAGGCCAGTTACATGAGACCTAGTTGTCAGGGAAGGGAGACAGCTGTGTTTTCTTCATTGTTTTTGAGATTTTTTTTATACTTTATTTTTTATTTCTTCAAGTTGCATCTCAAGCACAATCCCCTCCCTACTCCCCCCTCCATATATTTTTGTTAATAGGGAATCATAAGAAGTCTTCTCCTAATAAGTCCAGTTTTATAAGATGTGCTAGATGAAAGAACCTTAAAATCCTAACATAGAATATGAAAAATCAGACTACTGACAACCTGTCCTACATTAGAACTAACTGGAGGGGTTCCTGAAGACAATCTGAAATGTTTCTTAGAAACTTATCTTAAACAAGCTGACCTGGGTACATAGTAATTCCAAGAAATTTATTATTATGTGATGTCATCCTGGAAAAAGAACCTAGGACACAGACACTGATTTAGACTATTCAGAGTAATCATATAACCTCACTGTCTCTGAGTATAGTTCATAGACATGCTAACACAAAACGTAGAGGTTACCACCAGCATTATACAATATTCTATTTACAATTAATTATCTTTTTAAATAAATATCATTCTCCAAATAACAACAGAAAGTATAGCATAGTGAATACATATTAGATAATACATACTAGCTAAAACATGTCAGATAATTGTTTGTGCTATCCTGTTACATGATCAGAAACAGGAGATTGCTCACACCATCATTACAATGTGCTGTGCGAGTACACAACTACTTCCATGTCACTGGACTATGTAGACCAAACAATTGTTCAGCTCTGTTGCAAGCTTAATAGACCATGGTCTTGTAAAGTCTGTCACAGGCTCAAACATTGCTGTGAAATGTATAACTATGTGTGCATGTGTATGTAGATGGGTTTTGACAAAAAACAGATTAAATGCTTACGTTCTTTGCATTTTGTTCTCTTTGAATTTTGTCTTACAGCTGATGATTATCTGAAAGAAGTACATGATATATGATGGTCTTATGTATAAATAAAGATAAAATAGGAGTAGCAGCAAACACTTCTACTTAATCACTGCCAATAAATAATAATCACAAACCCAATTAAGATTATTCTACATTAATATATTTAAAATCCACAGGTTAAGTTGCTCATTGAACTCAATATAATTTTTTTATGAACATGGACCTGAGGAATGACACCTAAAAATGTCACCTGGCCTCCATACATACATTTACATATGTATTAGTATACATACATACCTATTAACATGTGAGTACACACACAAACACACACACACTAAATTTAAAAATGACTGAATGTAATGTATACATTTATTATATTACTTTTCCTGAAAAGAACAAATATCTATTTGCTCTAATTAGGGCAGCAATGATGGAACAAAGAAGTGCTTCTGTCCAAATCTAGTTTGGTAACCAAGTAATTATTGGTATTAAGGAACATGGGTGAGGAATTCATTTATGTTAGCTCACATTCAACCTGCTCTTAACTTCTGATAGTCGTGTGTAAAGATTATATCTACTTTCCCATTATGTGCTTCCACCTCGAACACCACTGTCTTGGCTTGCTAACTCATAACTTGCCTGGACTATTGCTCCTTAGGTGTTTGGGTTTCTAACTTTTCCATGCTGCATTTTATGTAAGAGCAGAAAGACTCCTTATTAGCCTGTGAACTGTAAAGGCTATAGCCTTCTCTCAATGCCCTCTTGAACCTGGCTCCCAGGAACTCTCTTACCTTTCCCTATGTTGTGTAGGGGCTTGATCTCTACTCCAGAGCCAGGTTGCTCTCCTTGTTCCTTAAACACAGTATGCGTGCCTTTGATTTCCCAGCTTTCATACCTGTCACTTTTTTTTTTCTAACCTGAAAACACATCCCCAAGTTATCCTGATGAGTTGTCACTTCATATTTTTCAAGGATATGCTCAAAGACTAGCTAATCAAGAAGCATTTCCCAACTGAACCATCTAAAATGCTTCATTGTTTTCTAGACCCCTTGCATTCTTCTTTTAATTGCTTGATTTTTCTAAGTTATCTCTTTCTTTCTCTCTCTCTCTCTCTCTCTCACACACACACACACACACACACACGCAGACACACACATACACACACACACACACACACACACACTCACTCACACTCACCCACACATTCACAGTGTTACATAGTACTTTGTTTCTTCACTTACAGATAATATGTATGTAGATAGAAAGCCGGTCTTTTCATTTTCTTCCTTTTGTCCTAGTTATTTGCAAGCCTGGACATGGAACATGGTACCAATTATATATATATATATATATATATGTGAAATGAATATACTCAAGAAATTTTCGCTTGGGAGAAAAAATATTACTATATCACTTTTGTCCTTCTCAGAGTCATCACTTTTTAAAGAGAAAATATGAACTACACAAATATCAACGTGTATGAAACAGCCTTTGATTGTCTGTTTCTTATGTCTATTCTTTTTTCATCTTTCTGTTTCAGGCTTGATTAAGTTGTGGGGTAGTAGTGCTGCCTTGTAGGCCCCCAGTGCATGAGGAGGCTCTTGGCCCTCATATGACTTCTGAACTGGGGCGGGGGACTGTTATGTAGGGACACTCCACTCCAGAGGAGTGGGATGGAAGGGTTAGGGGGTAGAGGGTGGGAGGGCGGGGTTGGGAAGGGGGGAAAGAGGACAATATGATGGAGAGGTAACCTGATGCAATAAATAAATAAATTTATTAAAAATAAAATAAAACTGTCTACTAATTCTTTTTATCTCTTCTTAACATGTAACATTTACTAAAGCAAGGAGCATGAAAACCATTTTTATTCTTTGTTAAAATATTTTTCAATTTATCTTATATTTTTGGTTATGAGCCTAGCCTTTAATGGCTGAGACATCTCTTCAGCTCTCAATTGATCTTCATTGGTTAGAAGAAGATGTTTTTTATTACCACATCGGTATACATATGTGTCATTACACTTTGTTCACATGTTTTCCTCCTCCACTGTCTCTCATGCTCCCAATCCCTTCCAGCTACCTTCCTATGAAAAGCATTTTTTAATGACTATTTTGAGCTTCTGGGTCAGATGGGAGCTAAAAGTTCAGTATGTTATTGACCAGCGATTGCTATAGAAAACAACAGTAAGACATACTTTGAAATAAGAAGAAAGGATTCTGAACATTTTAATGTTCAATATCTCTGGGAAGATACCACATATTTATAAATATAAGTATGTTTAAACTTATTGAAACAACACACAATGTGGGCATATGTAAAATATCACACTACATGTATTTATGTAAATATATCATGTATAACTTTTGTTTTAAAGGTTAAATGAATTTAAGAAAAAATTTAGATGCTGAAAAAGCATCTGACAAAATTCAACATCCCTTCATGCTTTAAAAAAAAAAAAAAGTTCTAGAGAGAGTTGGCCTACAAGGACCATAGCTAGAAATAATAAAGCATTTCCTCTAAAATCAGGGACAAGGCAAGGATGCACACTCTTCCCATATCTCTTCAACATAGTACTTGAAGTCCTAGCCAGAGCAATAAGACAACTAGGAGATTGAGGGGATAAATTGGAAAGGAAGAAGTCAAATTATCCCTTTTTTTCAGATGATATGATATTATACCTAAGTGACCCCAAAAATTCCACCAAAGAACTAATACAACTGATAAACACCTTCAGCATGGTAGCTGGAACAAAATTAACTAAAAAAAAAAAAATAAAATAAAATCAGAAGCCCTTCTTTATACAAAACATAAATGGGCTGAGAAAGAAATTAGGGAAACAATACCCTTCACAATAGCCACAAACAACATAAAATACCTGGGAGTAACTCTAATCAAGCAAGTGAAAGACCTATATGACAAGAACTTCAAGTCCTTGAAGAAAGAAATTGAAGACGACATCAGAAGATGGAAGAATCTCCCACGCTCATCGATAGATAGGATCAACATAATAAAAATGCCCATCCTCCCAAAAGCAATATACAGATTCAATGCAATTCCTATCAAAATACCAACACAATTCTCTATAGACCTAGAAAAAGCAATTCTCAACTTCATATGGAATAACACAAAACCCTGAATAGCAAAATCAATCCTGTACAATAAAAAAAAAAAAATCTGGAGATATCACCATCCCTGATTTCAAGCTATACTATAGAGCAATAGTAATGAAAACAGCATGGTACTAGTATAGAAGCAGACCAGTTGATGGATGGAATTGAATTGAAGACCCAGAAATTAACCCGCAAACTTATGGTCACTTAATTTTTGACAAAGGAGCCAAAACCATACAATGGAAAAAGGATAGCATCTTCAACAAATGGTGCTGGTCTAACTGGATGTCAACATGTAAAAGAATTCAAATTGTTCCATCCATTTGGCTGCAAATTGCATGATTTCCTTGTTTCTGATAGCTGAGTAGTATTCCATTGTGTAAATGTACCACAATTCTTTTTATCCATTGGTCAGTTGAGGGACACCTGGGTTTTTTCCAGTTTATAGTTATTACAAATAAGGCTGCTATGAATATAGATGAGGATATGTCCTTGCGGTTTGGTGAGGAATCATTTGGGTGGATACCCAGAAGTGGTATGGCAGGGTCTTGAGGCATGGATATTCCAAGTTTTATTGCCAGACTGATTTCCATAGTGATTGTACAAGTTTGCATTCCCACCAGCAATGGAAGAGTGTTCACCTTTCTACACAACTTTGAGCATGGCATCTACTCATACATAATTGGATTTTAGCCATTTGTACAGGATAACTATCCTATAACCAACACACCAAAAGGATCAGGAACATTGACTTTATTACCTATGAATGGGACAATTTGCCCTAGGAGTGCAACCATGTAAGACCCAAGTGCAAGAGGAAGCTCTTAAATCTCATGACTGTTGAATTAAGAGGCATTGATATGTAGGGACATTCCACATGGGTGGAGTGGGATGGGTGGGAGAGGGAGGAGAGGGTGGGAGGGTAGAACCGGGAGGGGTGGAAAGAGGGTACTATGATGGAGATGTAACTTGAAGTAATAAATAAAAATTAAAAATGCAAATAGTCCCATACTTGTCACCTTGCACAAAATTTAAGTCCAAGTATATCAAAAACCTTAACATACAGCCCAACACACTAAATATAGTAGAAGAGAAAGTGGGGAGAAGCCTTAGACTCATTGGCACAGGTGACAACTTCATAAACAGAATACCAGTAGCTCAGGCTCTAAGACCAACAATCAATAAATGGAACCTCATGAAGCTGAAGCACTTCTGTAAGGCAAAAGATACTGTCATTCAAACAAAATGGCAACCTACAGATTGGGAAAAGATCTTTACCAACCCCACATCTGACAGAGGGCTAATATCCAAAATTTAAAAAGAACTCAAGAAATTAAATACCAACCCCCCAAATATTCCAATCAAAAAATGGGGAACAGAGCTATACAGAGAATTCACAAAGGAGGAATCCCTAATTCCTGAGAGACACTTGAAGAAGTACTCAGCATCCTTAATCATCAGAGAAATGCAACTCAAGGCAACTCTGAGATTACAACTCACACCTGTCAGAATGGCTAAGATCAAGAGCTCAAATGACAGAACATGTTGGTGAGGTTGTGGAGAAAGGGGAATACTCCTCCATTGCTGGTGGGAGTGCAAACTTGTACAACCACTATGGAAATCAGTCTGGTGATATCTTAGAAAACTTGGAATAGCTCTACCTCAAGACCCAGCCATACCCCTTCTGGGTATACATCCAAATGATTCCTCACCAAACCACAAGGACATCTCCTTATCTATGTTCATAGCAGCCTTATTTGTAATAGCTAGAAACTGAAAACAACCCAGATGTCCCTCAACTGACAAATGGATAAAAAAAAAAAAAAAAACCTGTGGTACATCTACACAATGGAATACTACTCAGATCAGAAACACGGCAATTATGAAATTTGCAGCCATATGGATGGAACTAGAAAAGTTCATTCTGAGTGAGCTAACAGAGATGCAGAAAGTTGCATATGGCATCTATTCATTTATAATTGGATTTTAGCCATATAGTACAGGATAATTATCCTACAACCAACACACCAAAAGGAATAGGAACATAGACTTTGTTACCTGTTAGTGGGTCAGTTAACAAAGTGGTGCTACCATGTAGGCCCCTTGTATATGAGGAAGCTCTTAGCCCTCATATGACTGCTGAACTGGGTGGGGGAGGGCTGATATGTAGAGACACCTCACTTTGGAGGAGTAGGATAGGAGGGAGGGGCAGAGGGGATGGGAAGGTGGGGGACTGGCAGGGGTAGAAAGAGGGCACTGTGATGGAGATGTAACGCAGTAATACACATTTAAAAAAAAAGAAAATTTAGAACATGAAATGTAAGACTGGGTTTTCACTAAAGTTCGAAGTAGTAAAATAGGAGGCAGTGTTGTTTGTAAACAATTTTGATTACAAAGTAATAATTTCTTTACCTTGTCCAGGTATAGTTGATGAAAATCTCAAATAGTATTTTAATAATGGGCATGTTTTAACTGTGTAATCACAAAAATAAGTGTATCATACTTTATAAATAAAAACCATGAATAAATAAATAAAAATATGGATGAACAGTACATTCATCAGTTTTCCACTAATTTATTAAAATCACATTAAACAATTTATGAACACAAGCATAATTCACTAGAGATTATGAATTTCAGAGCTGGTTAAGTGATCAGTTTTCTTATTGAGATGAAGGCAGACTTCATCCTGCATCAGGTACACCTGTTTATATCTTTGTAAACATGCATATGTTAGGAGATAAGGATGACAAAGACTAAAATAAGCACAAAAGGAAAGAATAATTCCTGTTTTCAACACATGCTCTGCAGAGGACCTTGATAACCTTTTTGTTAATGAGTGGAAATGTATCAGATGAAATTCCCCTTTGGACATTCTCAGATATTAAATTTTTAAATGACATATCTTGCAAACAAAGGTGGAAGCAATTTTATCCTATTAGCAGCTTGAAATTTCACACTATCAAAATGGAACTGGAAAGTAAAATGAGGTTAAAGAGAAAGCTAATTAGAATTTGGAGGTTTGCTGGGTTCGTGTCTGGACTTTAGAGACCTGGGTTTAACAATTTATGCACCTTGTAGTTAGCCTTAAAGACTGCCCTGCACTTAAACAACTTGATACATAAACCTCTGTGTCTCTCCATATGCTGCAAACTCACTCTGTAGTGCCAAGGGAGTGATTGTGCAGAGAACAAATAGATAGAGTGCAGTCTTTATGCATCAGAAGTACTCAGGAGGCACTCAACATTAAAAGAAGGCAAGAAAGTGATGGGTAGACGGCTGTACATTGAAGACTTGACCATTCTTGCAACAGCTTCTCAGAACTACTTACTTACCTGAGGACAGCATAGCTATAAATGTTTATAGCTGACAAAAAAAGCCACACAACATGTATAAAGATTTCTGTTAACACACAAAAAGAAGCTATAGAAGCAAAATAGAGAATTATATAAAGAAAAAAAATAGGCAAATCAAAGAAAATGAATCAAATACATCCAACAAGTATTTGAAGACACAATTAAGCCAAAATAACACACATAACATACAAATCTATATACCACATAGGAGTAACAACAATTTTGTGGGTTTTTGCTGCTATATCACTACTGTTCATAAGGTAGAAAAATAGATGCCAAGTAGAGCTAGAAACATAATTACTCCCATGTGCATATTAGAATCACTACTCAGTTATACTTTAAGATGGACCATTATTGTCTTTAATAGAATAGAACAAGCATTTAACTGAGGAGCCATGTATCAGGTTTTAATATTTAAAGATGAAACTATCTCAATGACATCTTCTTTCTTCTTTTTATTTTGCTAAATTATGATTTTCATAATTTGGTGGCCTTTAAATTATTTTATGAATTGAATGGCAAAATCTTCTCTGTTCTGGTATAAATCCATTACTCTAAACATCATAAAAGTCACATAAGCACTTATATTCCAACAGTAGCAATGTTTAACTATATAAGACCTACATGAGATCAATCAAGTCAAAATTATAACAAGTATGGGAGGGGGGCTTACAAATCCTATCCCCTACCTGAGGATGTACTAGAAGTTTATAACTGCAGAGAGATAAAGAGTCATCCTTTTTTTGAGGATATGGCCTCAAAAATTTAATAGGTTCTCTCTGCTCCAGTGGATGTCCCTATAAGCATACATGTATGAGTAGCACCAATTGGATATAGTGGGTTAGAAGAGGAGGGTATAAAATAGGGATTGGGTGTTGGGGATCCTGGAAGAGCTTGAAGGAGGTAAACTGAAGAGTAGATATAAAATTATTTCATTATATATATGAAATAGTGAATAACTTTAAAAGAAGCTTCTTCAAATATTTCTAGTTTATGTAATTTAATTTTTTATTTTTACTATCATTATCATTTGATTATAAACTAAATTCAGTTGCATTTTGCTACAAACAGAGATAGCTTTCTGTTGAATTTAAGAGTTAATATTGTTTAAGGAAATTATTGTAATTCATCTTCTAAATAACAACCAAGCATCATCAAGTTTGTTTGTGTTCTTTGACTAACAAATAAATTTCCCAATTCATTCTCAGATAAGTTGATTAACTGAAACAGTCATTGTAGGCCCAGGAGAAACACAATGGATATTAGTATTATTTCTTCATTTCTAATTGGTTGAAATAGTTAAACTTCTTTGCTTTACCATTCTCAGTACTGCTAATTATATTAAAAGAATTTATGCTCGGTGATTAATCAATATGAAGAAGCTCAATGACCTCATTGAAAAAGAAAGGCAAAATTGGTGAGCTTTCATTTATTGGCTGCAGAAATATGTATAGTACTTTCACCCTGTCTACAAGCATGTCTGTGCTAGTAAATTTATGCCAACATAACCCAAAGCAGATTTGTCTGTAAAGAGGGAATCTGAATGGAGAAGATTCTTCCATCAGATTGGCCTGTAAGCAAATCCATAGGCATTTTATTGATGAAATGATTGAAATAAGAGGGCTCTGTGGGTAGAGCCACCTCTAATCAGTATATCTTGAGCTACATTAAACTGCTCAATAACAAGCTGAGCCAGTTATGGAGAAACCAATAAGCAAAATTCCTCCATGGTCTCTGATTGTGTTCTTATATCCAACCTTGTCCCTTCAGTTACTCCCCTGAATTACCTAATGGCAGACTATGACTTGGAAGTTGTAAGAAGAAATAAACCTTTTCCTCTCCAACTTGCTTTATGTCATGGTGTTTATTACAGAAATAGAAAACAAATCAAGACAACAACTGATACCAGGTTCATGAGCCATTGTTGGTTACAAACTTGACAATGCTGCTTGAGGAGGACTGTGGAAAATTGGTTTGTAAGATCTGTTGAGAACTTAGATCTTAGTACATTATTATGCAGGAACCTGGAATATAAGAATGGTGTGGTATCCTAGTCAATGGCAGACTGGCTTGTGAAGTTTCAGAGAGAAGTGAACATTATCTGGTTGTTTGTATGATATTTTGAATTGAGAATCTGTGGTTTCTGTTCATCTTTGACAAGATAATTATCTGGGAAAACAAGGAACCAGCACCACTGAACCAAAAACTTTGCTTTACTGGGACAATCAATATTGGTTAGCTAAGGATGAGAAATTAAATATAAAAAGACACCAAAATCACTGAGGTGTAATCTTCTATGAGTGTTGTCTCAGAGCTGGCACAGAGAAACTGTGGTCCAGAAGGGACAAAGACTGCATTCTCATATTGACAGTCCAGTTTATTAATGTGTAAGAGTCTTCCAGGTGACGCAGGTTTTAGCGGCATGAAAGCTGCAGGAAGAGTAGAACCATAGAAAACAGCTAAGAATTGACACTGTTAGAGGCTAGCAGAGGCCATTGGTGAAGATCCAGCTTCAGCTGCATCAGATATATTATATCCCCAAGATATTGGAGATGCCAGAATTATGAGATGACCAGCAAGGTAGTGGCAGGTACAGAGCAGAGTTTGCCTGACCCTATGAGATAAGGTGCATATACCGTGGGTAAAAGAGTTGGAAAAGTAGAGCTTCCTAAGCCCTTTGGAGCCCAGAATATCATGAGTAAGTCCTAGATATTAGATACTGGTCCATTTGTATTGTCAGATATCAAAAGAAAAAATTTACATTTTTAGAGTGCTTGAATTAAAAAAATGTATGTAAGCATAGGTGTTTTGTCTGATGTTTGTCTGTGCACCATTTGTCTGCCTGGTGCCCTTGGAGTCCATAAGAGAGCATTAGATCCCTGGAAATGGAGTTACAGGTGGTTGTGAGCCACTATGGGGCTGTTGGAAATTAAATTCAGGTACTCTGGAAGAGCAGTCAGTGTTCTTAACCACTGAACTGTTTCTCTATACCTGTGTTGGAAATTTTTATAGATTGTGGGACTTTAAAAGTTATTCTCTGCTTTATATTCAGATATTAATGTTTTCTTGGACATAACCAAAGGCAGAAAAAGCTATAGTTTAATAGTGACATGATTTGATGTCAAATTGACAAGGGGAGAAATTGTGTTGATTTTTTTTTTTTTTGTCATCTTGACCCAAGCTAGAGTCAGATGGAAACACAGAACTTCATTTGAGATGATGATTTTGTTAGATTAGCCTGTAGGCAACGTGTGGACAATTTTCTAATTAAATTGATGTGGATCCAAATGAGCCTTTCCCCCATGCATGATAAAATTATGACGAGGCCAGTCTTGTGCATAGTTTGTGTAAGTAAGCACAGCCTCAATGATCCAATGAGCACAATGGTTATTTCACATCCAGAGGACTATTTGACAGCTCTCCTACCTAACCTTTGGCTCTTACATTCTTCTTGCCCTCTCCTTTATGATAATCTATGAGCCTGGGAGGGAGTGATATGGATGTCCTATTTAGAGTCAATATCTTCTGGATATCACTTATTCTCTACAATTTGACAAGTTATGGGTATATGCATTAAATGCCATCCAGTACACAAAGAAATGAAGGCTGAAAACATCATTAATTTATGGGTATAAACATTATTAAGTATTAAGAATGTAATTTGACACCATATTATTTTAGTGAAACAGCATTAGTAAGTTCTTCCTTTGGGTCCATAACCTCCTCAGCTACAGATTCATGATCAAGTTTACGTAACTAGACATGAGTTATCTACAGTGCGGCAGCCTCAAATTCAAATAGAAAGTGATTAGCCCCATAACAGCCATACCACTATATTGAACATGTGGGTATATCTTGTCAGGCAGATTACTATTGTAGTTCCTGGAGTAAATAGTTATGTAGACTGGTAACTGTTCTCTCCCCTTAGCATGTGTAGTATGTTAGGGTATTATAAATGCTAGTCAAGCAGAGAGGAAGCTTTCAGCTCAAATCCAGCTTGACTGTTTTAATGTGGTGAAACTCAAGTCTGTGGTGTCTTCAGGAAAAGGGTTTTAAAATCTAATTCTAGTGGGCAACGAAGGATGCTAACAGTAGTCTGCAGTGTTTGGGGAGGCTTTTGGGCCTTCCTGACAAACATCTTCTAGAGAATATTTCTCACATCTGCTACTGGGATTTTTCATTTAATGATCAACCTTCTGGGAGGAACATTATGTACCAATATACAGTGCTTCCATTCAAATTAAAAAATATTACAATTACTTTGTAAAAAGAATTATTTTATTTTTACTTGTGTGCATATGTACATGTATATTTTTGCATATGGAGACCAGAAGATGATATTGGATCTGTTGGAGCTGAAGTTACAGGGGATTTTCAATCATCTTATGTAGATGTTGGGAACTAAAATCTGGTCATCTGTAAGATAATCAAGTTATCTTAACTGTTAACTGGAGAGCCATGTGTCTAGTCCCTTCTAATGTCATATGAAAACTCAGCATTTTAAAAAGATATTCTTACCACAATTTCCATTTTGACTATATCCATTTACAATCATACTAACAGTGAATAAATAATTCTCTTTCTTTTTTTTCTACATATTTGCCAGAATTTATTGTCATTTGTATATTTCATATTAGCCTTTCTGACTGGAGTAACTTGGAAATTAAAAGTAGTTTAAATTTGCATTTTCCTGATGTCTAAGAATGTCTTTCTTTCTCTAGGGCTTTTAATATGAAGGCATGTTAGATTTTATCACAGTGTTTTTCTACATCTATAAATATGATCATGTGATTTTGGGGGGAGGGGTTCGAGATAGGGTTTCTCTGTATAGCCCTGGCTGTTGTGGAACTCACTCTGTAAGCCAGGCTGACCTTGAACTAACAGAGATCTACCTGCATCTGCCTCCCTAATACTGTGATTAAAGGCGTGCACCAGCATACCTGGTGTGATTTTTTTTTCTTTATATGTGACAAAGTAAATTTATGAACAAGTAAGTATATGTTGAATCATTTTTGCATCTCTGGGATAAAGCCAACTTGATCATTGTGGATTTTTTTAAAAATTATTTACTTGTATGTGGTTTGTTAGTATTTAATGGAGTATTTTCGAATGTATGTTTATAAGGGCCTGTAATTTTCTTTTCTTTTTTTGTTGTTATTTATTTACCTGTTTTTTTACATTATAGTAATACTGTCTTTATATATGGAGTTTGGACATGATTCATTTTATCTATTTTTGAATAATTTAAAAAATATTGGTTATAGAGATCCTATGAAAAATATGGCAGGATTCTGTTGTGAATCTATGTGAGTACAAAGGTTTTTTGTTTTTTGTTTGGGAAGGTCTTTAAAATTCTTTAAATTTTCTCATTTGTGATGGGTAATTAAGGTTATTTATCTCTTCTTGTTTTAACTTTTGCTATCTAGCTAAATCAAGAAATTCATCAAGTCTTTTCCTAGATTTTCCAACTTAATAGACTACAGTTTTGTTTTTTTGTTTTTAAAGTATTCCCTTATAATGTTCTGAATCATTTTAGCATTTGTGGTAATGTATCTCCATTCACTTCTGGTGATCCTTGTGTCCTTCCTTTTTTTATTTTTGATAGTTGAGCCAAGGGTCTGTTGACCTTGCTTATCTTCTCTTAGACATATTTTTTTTTAAATTTTTTATTTTGTTTCTATTTCTTTAATTTCTTCTCTGGCTTTTATTATTTCTGCAATCTACTAGATTTGAGTTTGTCCTTATCTTTCCAAATTATTGAATTTAATCAATATTTAATTAATTTTTTTCATACTACAAAGATCCCTGTAGGACTACTTTTGATAATTCCAAGAGGTTTTTTGTTTGTTTGTGTTTTCATTTTTATTTATTTCTAAGAACTTTTTTCTTTTATCCATTTTTTCTTCTTTGACTTCAGACCTCATCATCATCATTCTGTAGTAAGTTAGTCAATCTCTGTGAGTGAGTTTATG
Source organism: Lophiomys imhausi (assembly GCA_907164525.1). Classification (NCBI taxonomy): domain Eukaryota; kingdom Metazoa; phylum Chordata; class Mammalia; order Rodentia; family Muridae; genus Lophiomys; species Lophiomys imhausi. The sequence goes on along the minus strand of CAJQZJ010012348.1, from coordinate 3,942,598 downwards.
TATCACACTGGCTGGGGCATACTGAAATTATAGTCATTTTAATTTGTTTTTCCCTGGTTGCTAAGGTTACTGAAGATCTTTCAAATTGTTTCTCAGTCATTTATATTTCACCTTTTAATAATTCTCTGCTTATATCCATGGTCAAAATTTTTAAGTGTGTTGTGTTGATGTTTAGTTTTATTTGTTATTGTTTTAATTCTTTGTATATTCCAGATACATAACCTTTGTCGGGTGTAGATCTAGTAATGTTTTCTTTTCTTTTACCATTTTCTTTTTTTTATTATTATTACAACTCTGTTATTTTATTTTATTTTTTGCTTACCGTGTTCTCTTATGACAAAAAAAAACCCATGAAAAACAGTAACATTCTTTTTTTTAAGTTTCTTTTTTTTTAATAAGTACTTTATTGTTTTTCAAGTTACATCTCAGTCGCAAACCCTTCCCTATTCCCCCTTCCTGTCCCACCCTTCCACCCTTCCCCCCCCCCCCAACAGCTTCTCTTTTCATTCCAACAAATGGTTCTTTCTCTTAAAACAGTAAATTCTATACAAAACAGCAGAATTAAATATGCCACATTTATGAGAGTTAAATGGCCCAGTATACCTTCCCAATGTCCAGTTCATACATATTTGGCCCCTGACTTTAACCTTCTACCTTCTAACCATCTCCATGAGTTTAAAGGTCTATAACTGACTTAGTTTTCATACTAACTTGTATCGCTATTATAACCATCTTCTTAGATCTAGAATGCCCTCTTGATTCCTAAACAACTCAAAATTTAGCTATGAGACTCAAGCTGTCTATTCTTCAACCACCTCAGAGAGCTGAGAAGGATAAATATATCTGATACATTTGCTTATCTAAATACAAGAGATAGATAAGGCATCTTCAAAAACCCCAAGAGATCTGCAGAATATGGCATTCAAAGATGTGGTCTTAATTTAAGATTTTTTTTTGATATCGTGACATATCAGCTCCTGACAGCACCAAGTAGAAGAAAAGCATCGAAGAATCTCCAGTGTGAGATGGTTGAATTAGTGGCAAGCCTATCTCTTGGCATGTAAAAACTCCTTGTTTCAACTGCAGACAGACTGCTGTCCAAAAAGGACAAAACTTGGTAGCAGGGAAGTCGACAGCCTAGCTCTGCCAAGACAGGGTAGGTTAGTCCTTCACAATCCCTGCTCTACAATAAATGTCTATCAGAGAAACAGGACCAAAAGGCTGAAGACTGATGCTGGAATGTATGGAGAGAAAATGGGAACTGTCCAGGTAGTCACTGGTTTGTCATTTCTTAGTATTGGAAGCTGCAGGCCCTGCACTTCCTATACAATCAGATATATTTATCAGATATATCTTTTACCATTTTCTAAGCTGCCTTTTTCATTGGGTGGTGGTGGCCTGTGTGGTATAGAAGCTCTTTAGTTTCATATGGTGTCGTTTGTCTATTGTTGGTCTTAAAGCTACTAGAATCCTAACCAGAAAGTCCATTCCTATGTCCATAAGTTCAAATGTACTCCTTACTTTCTTGTCAGGGTATTGTGTTTTATACTTGGGTCTTTGATTCATTTGGAGTTGAGTTTTATGTAGACTGAGAAATGAAGATCAAGTTTCATTTTTCTATGTCTAGTCATATAGTTTAAGCATCACCATTTATTGACAATGCTATCTTTCTCCAGTGTTTATTTTTTGAAATTTTTTTGTCAAAAACAAGTGGCCATCAGTGTGTAAACTTATGCCTGGATTCTCAATTATTTTATACTGATTAATATGTTATATCATGGTAGTATCATGCTGCTGAATATTATTCAGCTGTTCAGAAAAATGAAATTATGAAATTCACAGGCAAATGGATGGACCTGGAAAATATCATCCAGATTGAGGACTTGGACCCATAAAGACAAATATTACACATTTTCTTTCATTGGTTGCTAGTTTTGAATCATTAGATATGTGTTTATTTATTTATTTTTTTTTAGAGTACCAAGAGAGGTTATGAAACTGGTTAAGGGCCATGGAGGATAGGATATTTAAGGGAGGAGAGATAGTATACAGTGGTATTAAAGGAAGGGATGATATAGAATTAGACTGGGGCATGGGAGAGATTGAGGAGGCAATATGAGGGGAGATAATTGATATCAAAGACATTTTGAAAATGTCATATGGAAACCTATTATTATTTAAGCTTTCTAAATATATATACACATCATACACACACACATACATATACAAAAATCACTTAGATGCATTTACTCTACAACAAGGACAATGCTTCTACTAGATACCACTCGCAAGAAAATGAAAAACCCAATGCCGGTATTGTGTTATCTTTTTTTTGAAATTATGGCCAATGGAGTTCCATAGCCCCCTAAACATTTTAGGCTATTGCCACTGCTCTTAAATACTTCCCAGAACTTGACAGTAAGACCCTATTGTTGAAGATACCATGTTCTTGAGTCATCAAACATAGAGAAATCAATTTCATACTGATCTGGAAGCTGTCGCGTCCCCCTCGACCAGCAAGGATGACGCAACTCACAAAAGCTCTTCTCCAGCAGTTTATTCAGGTCCCTTGAAAACAGTGTTCTGAATTCCGAATGCCCGGGCAGACCCAACCCACAGGCTAAATACTAAAATGAACAGCCAGTCAAGTAAAGCCAAGTGGTGCTATCTTAGAGGCCCACGTATGCGGAAGCAAGCCAGATCAGCGGTCTTTGCCAAATATGAACTTATTATCATAGAGAGCACTCACCGTCGGGCTGGTGGAAGGCGGAGACCGGCGCCATCTTTAGGGCGCGGCACATCGCAGCTCTCTACAGTTCCCCCTTTTTTTATTTTTTCTAAAGTTGGTAGAAGTCCCTGGAAAGGCTTCGTAATCCCTCTATCTGGGGATCTCACGGTGGGCCTGAGCCTGTAGGAGGGCAGTGCTCAAACTCTTACCTGTCTCTGGGTCAGCCTCCCCACTCGGGACTGCCCTGTCTTAGGTGGCTGAGACTTACCCGTCAACTCCGTCACTGACTTGCCAGACCCTAATATCCGTGGAACGAATACCTCAGTGGGCATGGACTATGCTCAGTGAAGATTTACTTCACGGCAGCGAGCCATGCCTGAGGGGACTGGCCCGCCTCAATGGCAACAAGGGCTTGTATAATCATGGCTGCATTACGCTTTTGTGTGGCTCTCATTTTGTAGATGCACCATAGGCAAACCAGAGAGGCTAGTATCATTAGTATCGCCAAAGAGCCTACGCCCGCCCACTCTTTAAGATGATCCATAGCCGTCTGTATCCAGGAAGTCAAGCCAGTAGCCAGGCTCAGATCCACCCGAGTAGAGTTGATGTGGACAATTGTCGCTCTCAGCTCTCTCATCAAATTTTCAAATTCAGCCGACCAATCCTGTAAGAGGAACTTTGACAATTGTCTAGACAAATTAGCAGCTTTTGTATAATTTTGATATTGTACGGAAGTAACACACAAACCTTGCAATTTCCACTCACATCCCAATTGTGCTAATTGCCAAAGAGAATCAATCTGTTCTTGTATTAAATCTATGCGTTGATTAACTATCATAAGACCTCCTTTGAGATGAGAATTCATAGAGGTCTGAGTATCCAATGCCTGTGCCACAGTGGCTGAGATGTTATTCAGGGCATTGGCAGTCTGTATAGAACTAGACAAGGCAATAGCTGAGGCAGTAGCTTCCACAGCAGCAACAGTGATAGCAGTAACAATAGCTGCAGTGATGCCAAAATCCCTTTTAAACCTGAATAGCATCATGGTATTAGGAGCCTCTACAGGAACTGGTAAATATCGAGGCATTCTAGTCACCACAGCCACAGGAAAGGCTGTGGCATTCCAGCATAGGGCATAAAAACATGTGCCCAGAGTGCATACTAACTTTTCTTCACCCAAGCATGCACTCCCATTACTTACAATCCACAGAAAAGGAGGCCAGAGACATACTGGCGAGGCTGAAAAGTTCTTGTTGTGGTAAGAATGAAACAAAGAATTCCAAGTACCAGAGCCATTACTGCTAGAGAAATCCAATCTGGTAGCAGACCCTAGGGAAAAATTACCTCTTTGATAAATTCCTCCCCCAAGCATGACAGGTCCCAAGTCCATGCAGCTTCCATTTACTCCACACAAAAGCCACAAATCAAAAGGATTGGTGGCAGTCTGCTGAGGATCCCTAGTAGATATATCAAGCATTCCTGTACAAGACTTATTTACTATATTACTAATCATGGGGCTAAAGGAAAAATAATCTTGTTGAACCCAAACTGCTCTGCGCTCCTGACATCCAGTCCAGGGAAAAGGTCCTTCCTCTCCTGTGGATCCTTTACAAAAAGATGCCCAGCGTGGCTGTCTGGGGGGGTCCCGGTCAGAGACTCGTGTGGGCCACCATCCTTTAAGGCGTGAACCAATGCCTGAAAACAAATCACCACTCCTACCTCCAAATCTCAGTTGTGGTAAAAAATCTGCTGACTGCTGAGACAATTTAATGCATTTTGTATCATCTGACCTATTGAAGCTCATTAAAAAGCACAAACTACCCTTCAAGCTGACATTTCTATTACCCTCTATAGGGCTTTTCTGATCATCAAAGGGAAGGTAGGGTAAGCCTAGGCTTCTATTACTGCTAAATAAGCGTGGAAACACAGTTGCATCATGTCTGACTGGCATCGACTTTGGGAATATCGGCAGGATCCCCCATCTCGGCTCGGTCATTCCTGACATACTCACTGCTACTAACACCAGGATCCTTAGGAAGGTCTTCATGACGAATCTTCCTCACAAGGCGTTCAGGCACCCACACTGGATCTTGTTGATCCTGAGGAAAAACACAAACACACCCTCTCGCCCATGTTAGCACGGGGTCAGGCCCCCGCCAAGAGCCTGTCAGAATGTCCTTTCACTTCACCATGCTTTTAGGTGAACCATGGGAATCCTGATGTCTGTCTGCTGCTGAGCGGCCCTGAGCATCCAAATTGAAAAAATTTACAGTAAATAAGGCTAAAGATATTCTCTCCTTGGGGGTACGGCCTTGGCCTATTCCCCCTTTTTGTTTTTGCAAGCATTCTTTCAAGGTGCGATGAGCACGCTCCACAATTCCTTGTCCTTGAGGATTGTATGGTAATCCGTGATTAAGCTGTACCTCCATCTGGTTGCAGAAGGAGACAAAGGACTGTGCCGTATAGGCTGGTCCATTGTCCGTTTTCAGCTGCTGTGGTTTTCCCCATGCAGCCCAGGCTTCTAAGCAATGCCCTATGACATTGCGAGCCTTTTTTCCACTCATAGGTGTAGCATGTATGATACCTGAGCAGGTATCCACAGATACATGAATATATTTTAAGGTTCCAAACTCTGAAATGTGGGTAACGTCCATTTGCCAGATTTTGAGTGGCAACAGCCCTCTAGGGTTCACTCCCACACTGGGAGGATGATGATGAATCACACACTGAGGACAGTCCAAAACCACTTGTCTAGCATCTGCTCTAGACAAATGGAATTTTTGCTGTAGAGTTTTTGCATTTACATGAAATAATTGGTGAAACTGTCTGGCTTGGTCCAGGAATGAGCTCCAAAAAATACATGTCATCCTGGTCCATTGATCAACTTTATTATTACCCTCACTTAATGGTCCAGGTAATCCTGTATGTGCTCTAATATGTTGAATATAAAAACACCTTTTTCTCTGCCAATTAAAACTTGTAATTCTTGTAATAAGGCACATACAGTACTACTATTCTTAATAGGACCTGCTAATTCTAATACTTTCACTGTGTTGACCACATAGACTGAGTCTGAAATCAAATTGAATGCAAATTGACATCTTTTAAACACCTCAATTACTATTTTCAACTCTACTATTTGGGGGGAGCCCGGTTGAAATTGACATAACACGGGCTCTTGTCTTTCTATCAAATAGGCTCCACAGCCTGTCTTTGAGCCATCAGTAAACACATTTGGTGACCCTTGAAGTGGTACTGCTGAAGTAACCTTAGGGAATATCACTGGGT
>CAJQZJ010012348.1:3900134-3926582 GCA_907164525.1 Lophiomys imhausi | reverse complement strand
CCCTTGAAGTGGTACTGCTGAAGTAACCTTAGGGAATATCACTGGGTGCTCCTTAAAAAATGATAGCAATGGATGTTTAGGATAATGGTTATCAATCACTCCTTCAAAGCTACATTGCAATATTGCCCAGTCATCTACAGTGCCACACAAAATCTTAATTTGATAACTGGAATAGGGCACTATTATACTGGCAGGAGCAACTCCAAAAGACTGCAAGCATTGTTGGATACCATTCAAGGCTAAAGCAGCAAGTGCAGTGGGATAATGTTCTATTCTGTTCTTACTTGTGTCCACATCCCCGGGCAGAAAGATCTCCCTACTTTCAGGGACTGAACAGGCTGATCTATCTGAGTGGCTTCTGGATATGGGGGAGGAGTTGAAGGCGCCATGGCAACGGCTTTATTTACACCAGCCGCAGCCAGCGTGGCTGAAGGTGCTGTAACAACGGCTCCACCCACTCCGACTGCCGCCGACGTGTCAGGCGCTGTAGCAACAGCTCCACCCACACTGACTGCCGCCGACATGTCCTTTTCTTTTACCCTTTTCTTTTCCTTTTTTCTAATAACAGTCCTCTCCAACTGTTCTATTAGAGCATGTAGCTCTCCTTCAGAATCCGTGCTCTCTGAGTCCTCAAGATCTCTAAAATCTCTAAAATCTCTAAGATCGGGATAGAGAGGAACTTTCTTTTTGCCTCCCTTTTCACTGTCTGCCTGCTCAAATCTTTCGCCTTTGTTACTTTCCTTTTCACTGTCTACTTGCTCAGATCTTTCCCCTCCATCCTGAAAGACAGGATAGTACAGCTCATGTCTCACTTCCCTCCAGACATTTGGACAGAATGACCGCCCACTAGGATCACTCAGAGGGGAAGTCTCATTATATGAAGGCGGGGCCAGCACAGGCGGCCCCGGACCTGAGGGCTCTATCCGGGTGCAGTCAGAACTCTTCCTCAAAGATGACTTCTCCATTTTCTTTGTTAACCTTTTAAGTTCCTCTTTAGACTCTGAGCTATCCTCTTCCAAAGTATCTTTCCCAGATTTGACCAAGCGCTCCTCTTTTAACTGTTCTAATGCCTTTTGTCCTTTTTCCACTGCCTTGCAATATCTCTGATCTCCTAAACAACTCCACCATTTTCCAAATCGGTCTTACTCCATGCTTCAGAGTCCCTTGCTCCCAAGAAAAATCCAAGTCCCTGCCTAATTTGTCCCAGCAGGATACCATAAGATTCCCGGACACCGCAAACCACGGAGCCACGGAATCACATTCATTTAAAAATCTTTCTAGGGTAGACTTCTTAATTTTCAAATTCCTAGCTAAAAGTAGCTCCTGAAGAGCCAGAAAAATTGGGTGTGACTCAGACAATCCCATGTTTAAAAATTTACTTTCGGTTCGCTGCTTCCCCGCGAAACTTCACCTTTCGTTCGCTATCTCTGCGAATCTTTACCGTATGTTCGCTATTATCCGCAAATCTTTACTATGTGTTCACTATCTCCGCGAATCTTTACTTTGTGTTTGCTATCTCCGTGAAACTTTATTGTCCTGATTTATCCCAGGAACTTACCAACGCGTTGCCCCTGACTGCAGGAGTTCTGAGTCTTTTCTGGGTCCCCGTACGGGCCACCACTTGTCGCGTCCCCCTCGACCAGCAAGGATGATGCAACTCACAAAAGCTCTTCTCCAGCAGTTTATTCAGGTCCCTTGAAAACAGTGTTCTGAATTCCGAATGCCCGGGCAGACCCAACCCACAGGCTAAATACTAAAATGAACAGCCAGTCAAGTAAAGCCAAGTGGTGCTATCTTAGAGGCCCATGTATGCGGAAGCAAGCCAGATCAGCGGTCTTTGCCAAATATGAACTTATTATCATAGAGAGTGCTCACCGTCGGGCTGGTAGAAGGCGGAGACCAGTGCCATCTTTAGGGCGCGGCACATCGCAGCTCTCTACAGGAAGCTTTGTACCTGATGCTTAGTGTTGGAAGGTGTTATGCCAAGAGAGAAAAATATTCCACAATCTTACCCAGATGTGATTCCTGTGAGTTATAATAATGACTATCCTGGCAAGATATTCTCAGTGGTGAACAGTGGTACAAATATTATGGAAATAACTACTTTGTGCCCCAATTGAAGGCCCATAGCATAACATGAAACTCATACCTTTCACTGTTATCAGGGTCCAAAACCTTTGGCTACACAGGTCATAGACCCTAGCAGAGAACCTATACTATCATTCGGCTAAATTGGTATAGTACTTAAAAGACTAGTAATGGTGGCTTTCTATACTCCTAGATTAGTGTATCTCTCAACCTTCCTCTGAGACTCTTGTTATTCCAAAGATATACAATTAAAACAGAATCCACCAACTTGTCAGTGTACAGAGATAAGAGGTTGTGAAATGTTCAAGCCCAATTGGGACATCTTTAGCACACCCATCCCTCAGATGGCTCAGAGATTATCAAGGAAAAGATGGTAAAAAGATTATATGAAGCAGAGGTAGACTATGACTACGAGAGAACAGTGTTTTACATACCAAAAAAAGAGGTGCTGCACATATGAACTCACAGCCATTGTGGCACCCTGGATAACACCTATGCAAGCTCAACCCAATTAAAATCCAAGCATGGAGTTAAGGGAGAGGTGGGCATGAAATCTATCCCCTTGCTGAGGGGAGCTATTGTCATTTGAAGCCATAGAGAGAGGGAAATTTGTTTATTTTTTTTGTGAAGAGTGTGACCATTGTTAAGTTGACCACATTACAGAATAAACCCAATTCTCAACAGTATCTGAGAAATAAAACTTACATTTGTTAGGTTAAAAAGAGAGAATAGGAAGTTAAGTAGGAAGGGAAGTGTAGGTCGATGTGGAAGGTATCAAAGGAAAGAGGTAAATATGCTCAAAATACACTGCATGAAACTCTTAGATAATTAATAAAAATATTATTTAAAATGAAAAATAAGGGCTTAAGAGATTGCTCAGTGGTTAGGAGCACTAGTTGTTCTTCTAGAGGACCCATGTTCAACTCTTAGTATCCCTATGGCAGTTCACAACTATAATTATAAGATGTGATACCCTTACACAGATATACATGCAGGCAAAGCACCAATGCACATAAAATTGAAAACATAAATTATTACAAAAAATGAAAAATAAAAAAATAGCTACCTTACATTTAACACAATGGAATACTACTCAGCTATCAGAAACAAGGAAATCATGCAATTTGCTGCCAAATGGATGGAACTAGAAAAACTGAGTGAGCTAAGCCAGACTCAGAGAGATGCACATGACATCTATTCCCTTATAATTGGATTTTGGCCATATAGGATAGGATAACTTACCTACAACCAACACACCAAAAGGAACAGGAACATAAACCTTGCTACCTGTTAGTGAGACACTTTGTCCTAATTGAGTTGCCATGCAGGCCCCCAGTGCAAGAGAAAGCTCTTAACACTCATATGACTGTTGAACTTATGGGGGCTAATATGTAGGGATAACCCACTCTGGAGGAGTAGGATAGATGAGAGAGGGGTGAGAGAGTGGAAGGGTGGGACCTGGAAGGGTGGAGAGAGAGGACTGTGATAGAGATGTAACTTGAAATAATAAATAAACTCATGAGTTTCCCGTGTTTAGTTTCCATTTAGTAGACAGCCAAATCAAATTCCTAGGTCTGGAATGTTCTGCTTCACTTGTTCTACCTATATGTTTGCCTTTGCAATCCTAAATGATAAGACTGTGAAAAAATGACAGGTGCTGAGAGGCACACTTAGGAACTGTGAAACTGTCAGGCTGTAAAACCTTAGGGAGCTCAATCCAGAGCCATGTACTAGGTAAAAAGAAACAACAGTCATGTTTTATGCTAAAGGGATGTGTGGATGGAAAAGACCAATTTCTGGTAGATTCAAGGAGGAATTAACTTACTAAAAATGCTGACTGATGAAATTCCCCAGGAGCCAGCATTTGGATAGAATGGAAAAGAGGTCTGGAGATATCAAAGAAACAGTGAAAACTATCAGTTTCTTCAAATAGTATCCCAAGACACAGATCTCTTCTTACAACTATCAATCAGTCCAGCAATAGAATCCAGATATGTATCCCTTATTTTATTAGATTCAGATACTGAACACCTGTACAGGTTGAAAACTTAGCCTCAAGATTCCCTTCTAAATTACTTTAGAGGCCAATCACAAGTTCCAGGTTGTTTTATTTTTGCTTCTGCATGACCAATATTTTAGAAAATAATTGATTAAATTCAAAACCCTTTTACTGTGATTTTATTAATTTATTAATGTGGTTCACAGAACTCATGATACTCTTACTCTCTCTAGCTTATTTAAAAGGATAGATATTCAGTTCAGATTTGTCTGTATTACATGCTCCAAGCTGTGAAACAAGATCTTTGTAAAATGGGATCATACCTGCTATTCTCAGATGAAATATGCAGAGAAAATCATTTTAGAAAACTCAAAATGGTATGGGGAGATTAGAGCCTGTATGAACTATGTTAGGGAATACAAATTCTAGCTCCATGATTTGCCTTAAAAATGCAGTTATGGGCTAGCAAAGGACACCATATATATATATAATGTATCTATACATCATCATCTACATATTTGTGTATGTATTGTTCATACATAACATGAATATGTACATATACATTACATATCCATCATAGTAGATCAGAGAGAGATAGAGACAGGCAGAAAAGCTGATGTATTTGATGTACTGATGCTAGCAAGTTATGAACCAGAGTGTGTATACTAACAGCTTCCCTTCCTCTCAATGTCAGCTCATCATTGTTTAAACTCATGGAGATAAGGATAATAGATTATTAATATCAGTTGCCAAATACGTATGGACTTGATATTGGGAATGTATGTTATACCTTATAATTTTCATAATTGAAGCCTAATTATTAACAAAAATCTGAGTTCTGGGAGAAGGGGGAGGGGGGGGGGGGGGCCGGAAGGAGTGCAGGGAGGGGACTGTGATGGAGATGTAACTTGAAGTAATAACTAAGCATTAAAAATTTAATAAGCAAACAAACAAATAAAAAAATAAAAAGTCTATGTCCATGTTCCCTTTGGTGTGTTGGTTGTAGTATCGATATCCTGTACTATATAGCTAAAATCTTACTATAAGTGAATAGATGCCATGTGCATCCTTCTGAGTCTGGGTTAGCTCACTCAGGATGAGCTTCTCTAGTTCCATCCATTTGACTGCCAATTGCATAATTTCATTGTTTCTGATAGCTGAGTAATATTCCTATTTATTTAAAAAATTTAATAAGGGACTGGAGAGATGGCTCAGAGGTTAAGAGCACTGTCAGCTCTTCCAGAGGTCTGGAGTTCAATTCCCAGCAACCACATGGTGGCTCACAACCATCTATACTGGAGTCTGATGCCCTCTTCTGGCATGCAGAGGTGGGTACATGCGGATACAGCTCTCAATAAAAAAAAAATAAATAAATCTTTAAAAAAAATTAATAAGCATGGAGAAGAAAAAATTAAAAAAAATCAAAACAAAAACAAACAAACAAAAAACCCAGTCTTTGCATGGTCAACTAATGTTACATCAGAAGTCATGCTTCACACTTTTCTGCATGACCATTTTCAATTATCTATGTAGTTAATGAAACATCAAGCAAGTGACTAATTCACATAATGTGAAAATGGACTTTCATTGGTGAATTGAGTGGATCATCATAATGTATGTTAATAATGGATTTAAGTTTTATAAATTGGTTAAAGTATCTTATAACTGCTTAGTGTTCACATAAGTTAATTAATTAGTATCCATGAGAACTGTCAACTGTACAGTTTGGGATGACACTCAAGGCTAGACAGCTAAATGATTGATTCTGAGTCTGGAGCATGGGTAAAGAATTTCTTAGGACTGATAATTAAAAACAAAACAAAGCAAAACAAAACAAAATCTGGCCCTCAGACAACTTGTGTCTATCATTTGCATATTGTTTTATGTCTCAAATGAATCATTCATATAAAACATGATCTGGTAATCTAAAAGACAATAGACCAGATATTTACCAAGTTTACATAACATTGTAGTAACTTGTTTGTGGCTGTGCATACATGTTGATTAATATATGTTTGAACAGACTCTTTTTGGTCTAAGATTTAATTTTGTTACATCTGGTAACAAGGTTTGCATATATAGTATAGAAAAGACTAAATCATGTCAACATGTTTAGCTTTTTCCATAAAAAGGAACCTCTGATTTATACAGAGTCAAGTGAGTTCACGTCATTTTCAAATACTTTTGCAATAATGTGCTACAGTAAAATTAATGTTTTGATCTGAAGTTGTAGTATTCTGAATAGTGTCAGACACATAATGTTCACAAAAGCAGTTCTTTGTGATTATTAAACTCTGATTGAATAAAATGGTGGAAATAAAATGTATTACATTTCATACTTATGATAATGCTGTATTTACATATATATAAATGCAAATTTATATAGCCACTATGGAAATCAGCGTTGATTTTCTTTAGAAAGCTGAGAATGTATCTACCCCCAAATCTAGCTATCACACCTTTGTCCATAAAACCAAAGGATTCTACATCCTACTACAGAGATACATGCTCATCTGTGTTTATTGCTGCCTTATTCAAAATAGTCAGAACTTGGAAATAGTCTAGATGTCAATCAACTAATGAAAGATTTAAATATATATATGGTACATTTACCCAATGCAATATTATTCAACTGCCAAAAAAGAAAGCATGAATTTGTAGGTAAATAGATACAGCTAGAAAAATTTATCTTCATCTTAAGTGATGTAACTAAGACCCCAAAACACAAATCTTATATATTTTCTTTTATATGTGAATATTAGCTTTTAAGCTTTGATAGCGATCCTAAAATCCATATTACCACTGAGGCTAGGTATCAAGTAAAGGATTACCTAACAGGGAAGGGAGGATACCCCAATGAAAGGGAAATAGAAATACATAGTTATGGAGAGACAGAGGGAAAATAGAAGGACTAAATGGGAAGGGGATAAAATAAAGGGATAAGGGAGAATTATGTGCAGAGACAACTAACAACAAGGACCACTTGAGAAATCATATGAAAACCTACTACTCTAGAAGTTTCTTAAACTACATACATATATGAAATAAATCTAAATGGAGTCACCAATTAACAGGGGAGAAAATGCCCCAACTATCCTTCTTTTACCAAATGACACTGTCACACTCAGAATGGGTTACAGATGACTGAGACATTGACCAAAGGACCCAATGGAAACCCCTAAATATCACTGGTTATTGCTGAGGCTATTGGTTGTTCCCTACAAACTTATGGCCAGGCCCTCTTGCTGAAGATAAAACATACCTCACTGAAAAAGGTGAGTTTGAGATGGCACCCAACTAAAAGTTTTACCTGTAACTGACTAAAGTATATGGTACTCTTTATACTTTCAGAGGAAGAATGTAATTATTAACCCATTTGAAAACGCTGATATCTACAACAGTGACCTGCCTGCATGATACATTGCTGTAATAGTGACACAGATGCTGTGGGAGTTGCCAAACACTCCGAGGTTGTATTTAATGCCAACTCTATGAGATGGAACCTATACTTAACATGACTTTGGTGGCCATGAACCTCAGACTGGATAAGTTTTGGGTTTATGGGGAAAACCAAATAATACTATTGTTCTAATAAATGAATAAAATAACAAAATGACTCCTAATGATGTTCTGTCCATAGATCTGCCTTGTTCGGCCATCATCAGTAAAGATTTCTCTTGCACTAGCTGGTAACTAGTACAGAGAACCACAAATGGACAATGTGAAAAAAACAGACTTTGGACCACAGTCCTAAATGGGATATCTTCATCAGTGACCTCACTCTACCTCTTTCCCCATCAGTGTACTTCTGGCCCCAGAGAACTATTTTGAAGAGAAGGTAACAAGATTGTAATAGCCAGAGTGGATAGATTACACCAAAGAAGCAATATCTTCCACATAGAGCAGGACTGGTACACATATGAACTCACAGAAACTTTGGTAGGAAGCACTAGGCCTGTACAGGTTCAAGACAGATAGGTTCCCAGTGCTGAGAGGGGGATGTGGACATGGCCTTCCATTCCTAATCAAGAAGCTACTTGTAATGGATATCTACTTACAAAGGAAAAATTAGTTTTTCCAGTCAAATTTTATTGGGTATATTGACCACATTTAAGGGTAGGCTGAATGCTGACAAGTAGATGGCCAACATTAAGTGAACTCAATTGAATGTTGGTAGACTTTATGATTCATATTGCTTTGGGCAATTTTGTCCTCCTGTTCTTTTGCATGTATGTTCTGATTTCTGATTTTGTCTTTTTATTGTTTTAAGGGTTTTTGCTTGTTTATTTTGTTTTGGTATAGGTGTAGGTTTTGTGGTTTTTCCTTTTATAAAATTCTTTTTTTTTTAGCCTTCTAGTTTGCTTTTTATTTATTTTTAAAGTTTTTTTATTAATAAATAAATTTATTTATTTGTTGCTTGAGGTTACATCTCTATCATATTGTCTTCTTTCCCCTTCCCAGACCTGCCCTCCCACCCTCTACCCCCTAACCCTTCTATCCCACTCCTCTGGAGTGGAGTGCCCCTACATAACTGTCCCTTGCCCCAGTTCAGAAGTCATATGAGGGCCAAGAGCCTCCTCATACACTGGGGGCCTACAATGCAGCACCACCAGTGAAAAGTGTCTCATTGCCAGGGAGGGAAAACTAAAAAACAAACCAACAAACCAACAAAACCAAAAAACAAACAAACAAACAAACAAACAAATAAATAAATAAATAAAATGTCTATGTCCATGTTCCCTTTGGTGCATTGGTTGTAGTATAGATATCCTGTGCTATATAGCTAAAATCCTACTATAAGTGAATAGATGCCATGTGCATCCTTCTGAGTCTGAGTTAACTCACTCAGGATGAGCTTCTCTAGTTCCATCCATTTGGCTGCCAATTGCATAATTTCATTGTTTCTGATAGCTGAGCAATTTCCATTGTGTAGATGTACCACAGTTAGTTAATCCATTCTTCAGTTGAGGAACATCTTGGTTGTTTCCAGTTTCTAGCTATTACGAATACGGCTGCTATGAACATAGAGAGGAAACTTTCTTATGATTCCATGAGGAGTCATTTGGATGTATGCCCAGAAGTGGTATGGCTGGGTCCTGAGGCAAAGCTATTCCAAGTTTTCTAAGATATCACCATACTGACCTCCATAGTGGTTGCACAAGCCTGCACTCCCACCAGCAATGGAGTAGGGTACCCTTCTCCACACCCTCTCCAGCCTGTGCTGTCATTTGAGCTTTGGATCTTAGCCATTCTGACAGGTATGAGATGGAATCCCAGAGTCTTCTTGAGTTGCATTTCTCTGATGATTAAAGATGTTGAGCATTTCTTCAGGTGTCTTGGCCATTAGGGATTCCTCCTCTGTTAATTCTCTATTTAGCTCTGTTCCCCATTTTTTGATTGGATTATTTGGTTTCTTGGCATTTAATTTCTTGAGTTCTTTGTAGGTTTTGGATATTAGCCCTCTGTCAGATGTGGGGTTGGTGAAGATTTTCTCCCAGTCTGTAGGCTGCCGTTTTGTTCGAATGATAGTGTCTTTTGCCTTACAGAAGCTTTTCAGTTTTATGAGGTCCCATTTATTGATTGTTGGTCTAGGTCCTGAGCTGTTGGAGTTCTGTTCAGGAAATTGTCACCTGTGCCAATGAGTTTGAGGGTTTCTCCCACTTTTTCTTCTAGTAGATTTAGTGTGACTGGCCTTATGTTAAGGTCTTTGATCCACTTGGACTTAAGTTTTGTACAAGGTAATAAGTATGGGTCTAACTTCATTCTTTTACAAGTGGACATCCAGTTGGACCAGCACCATTTGTTGAAGGTGCTGTCCTTTTTCCATTGTGTGGTTTTGGCTTCTTTGTCAAAAATTAGGCTCCATTTCTGGGTCTTCAATTCGATTCCATTGATCTACTGGTCTGTTTCTGTTTCTATCCCAATACCATGTTGTTTTTACTACTATTTCTCTGTAGTACAGCTTGAAATCTGGGATGGTGATACCTCCAGATGTTTTTTTATTGTATAGGATTGATTAAGCTATTCTGGGTTTTTTGTTGTTCTATATGAAATTGAAAATAGCTCTTTCCAGGACATCTCAATATTGAACATCTATGTCCCCAATACAAAGGCACCTAGTTTGCTTTTTAAGAGAGAGAGAGAAAAAGAAATGGAGTGAAATTGGTTGGATATGGAGGTAGTGAGAATCTGGGAGGGGTTGAGGGAGTTAAAACTGTCATCAGAATATATTGTATAAAAATGTGTTTCAATAAAAAGAGAAAATGTTTTAAAATAAATAAAATATGAATGAAGAATAAATTTTGTTTTCAAATCTGTGAACAGAAAGATTCATAATCACTTCCAAGAAGTAATCAGATGATGGTGTTTGGGTAAGTGGGAAAGTATTCTCCCCTTCCCAGTTCATACCAAATCCTTTCTTTCTAGGATTCCCTGACCTTAGAAAAGTACTTTTTAGGACAGTGAGAACATAACTCAAAGCTCTTCCAGATGCAGAATAAGGTCTTGCAGGCACTGAGAATACTATTGTTGGGCCTGAGCACAACATGAATGAAGATGACAGAGCCAGCCATTTCAAACAGATGAAACCACATTAATGCTTTCACATTTGTCCTTGGGAAATTCTCATCTGAAACAATGATGACAAAGACAAATCAGATGAATGCTCCTTTCAGAGCTAAATGAATGCTCCAAAAGAATGGCTCTGAGAAGAATACAGTTGAGTCTGGAGAGTAATTTTCTAGAAAACAAATTATGTGTTTAGTTTATTTGAAGAAAAAAGGTTATAAATAGAAAAGAGAAAATTATTGTGATGCTTTTTTTGTATATGCTGCACAGTTCCTGTGCATACACAGTATATTTCATGAGAGTAGAATACCTGACAGAGAAGTATTGATCCTAGACATTCCATATAAAGGATAAATTCCCAAGCTGAAGCTATACCCAATAACCTTACCTATGTCAAATATGCTTATATTTTTATATTGTTTATGTGACCAAGGCTTGTGTTATTACAAAATAAAGGTGTTTTAAAATTAAAAACTGAGAGGAATGTCTGACATTTTAAAAATGGATATGTTCAACTTATAAACATCAAGCATGAACTCCCTCTTAAATATTCTCTGAATGATATTCACTTTCCTGTAGAGGTAGGTTGTTCTTGACTAATCCAGAGGGCTGCCTCTATGCCTTTATCAAGATACAGGCCACGGAGTATATACAGATGTACTTCATTTTAATATAACCTGCAAAAGGCATATAAGTCAATCATGATTCATGACCCAAGAGTAGAAATGAGTCACCAATGACCATACAGTTCCATTTAGATTTTCTTAAGGGAGAGAATCTAGCACTGGGCCTTTAGGAAGAAGAGATATTTGTCTATGGAGTCCAGTTGTTTTAGTAACAGAACTCAGCACAGTTAGAACTTAAGAATTTAAAAACTTTCATGAAGTTTGACTTTCAAAACAAAACAACAAAGAGTCTTACTTGAGTCTTTTACTTTTTGACAGAATTTTATTTTATTCTCAGGGCACATCTGTGTCTCCTACCAGCTTCAATAACGTTGATATTGACTAATGAGTCCCTGAAGTGAAAAACATAAACTCTATGATGGTTTGGGGGCTTGCAATGATATACAAGAGCATTTTGCTAGTGGCAGGACCCACTGTACATGTTTTTTTTTTTTTTTTTTTTTACCACCCAGGCAGTAAGTTGAAATTCTGCATGGCTGTTATTTCTTGGGGCAGCATGTTCAGAGCTTTTTTTTTTTTTTTTTTTTTTTTTTAATAAATGACATGTGTCTATGAAATGAAAAGTGACAATAGAAGCATATTTGTTTTTCTTCTGAGACAGTTGGTGTACCCATGTTAGTGAGCCATGTTAAATGTTACGAGTGAGGTATTTGGGGTCTTCTGACAGGCAGTGTGATTGTTTAGTACTTGGGGCAATTATTCAAGAGTGAACTCATGCTTTCTGAGTTGTGTATTGAACAAATAGAAGTTGTTAGGGGAACTGATAGTCTTTCATATGGTTGTTAATGCCAATATGAGACAATTTTCAATAATATATATTTGATTTTCTTACCTGAAATAATACAAATATGAAAGAAAAAGACCATCTAGAAGCAATATACATCTAGAAGTATATACTCATGCACATAATGCACACTTCAACCCACAATAGAACACACATGCTAGTCTTACAGATCATAAAGGATCTGAAACATCCCTAGCATGTAGCATACTGCAGCCATTATAACATGGTTCAGCAAAATCTCTAAGAAATTCTTGAATGTAATAAAATTCCTTCCCTACAAATCCCCATTATGAAGTCAGTAGATTTCTGAACTCCTTCACCATACTTCCTTTCCGTGAGGTTCATAGGACCTAGACTTCTCCTTGACAGTTGTTAATACTTATGGATGTGTTTTGTAACATGCTGTTGCCCAGATGATAAAGAGATTTTTGTTAGTATCACTCCTCCAAACCCTGGCCTCTGTCTAGCTTGTCTCCCAACCCAGGATGAGACTGTATCCTTACTAAATTTCCACATGGAAATCCATTTTCAAACTTTTTGTATCTGAGTAAATTACCTGTGGGATTATGTCATGGAACATTCTAGGGAGTTTCAGATGGCCTAAAGTGCTGAATCTCCTCCCTAGCTCCAGCCAAGGATCCAGTCCAGTTCTGAGCCTTACCTTGTATAGGCCAGTGGAGCACCATATATCTGGTTTTCTGTTGCTATGAGAAGAGCTGGGTAGGACTTTCTAACTCTTCTGAGAATAAGTCCAGTTTTCTTCCTACAATATCATCTTTTCTGAGGTGTTTTGTATTGAACAACTAGGAGGCATTATAGGAACTGATAGTCTTTCATAAGATTCTGAATGCTAATACAAGGCATTTTTTCAATACCATATAAGTAATTTTCTTTTCTTTTTAGTTTGAAAACTCATTTAATTTTATTTACAATTTCTCCAGGAAATGACAGTTTCAAACATTAAAAATGTCCCTTTTCATTTCCCACTCTCTTTTACACAAAAACATTTGAAATGTGGTAAAAATTCTAGTATAACTTATAGTTTTACTATAGTACTTCAAGCTGTCTCTGTATTCTTTAATATAATCCTCATTAATTATTAGTTAATCCTGTGAGGGAGGATAGCATTAAAAGTAGTAACATGGATTTTTTTTTTAAAAAATTATGTTTTTTTATTACTTCACGTTACATATCCATCACAGACCCCTTCCTCCACCCCTCCCACTTCCACCTTCCCACCCTCTCCCCCTTCTCCCCAAACTCATAATTCTTTTTTTTAATAATTAGGCCACAATTATGAAAATTATAAGGTATAACATATATTCCCAATGTCAAGGACATACATATTTGGCAACTAATATTAATATTCTATTATCTATCTATCTCCATGAGTTTAAAGTTCTATACCTATCTCAGATTCTATCCTAAGTTGCATTAGTAACTTAAAAAATCTTCTTCTAGGACATCCTTTTAATTCCTAAACAACTTAAAATTTTACTGTGAAACTATAACTATCTAGTCTTCAACCACTTCAGAGGCCTGAAAAGGATAAATATATCTGATTATACAGGAAGTGCAGAGCCAACAGCTTCCAAAACTAAGAAATGACATACAACTGGTTGCCTAGACAGTACCCAATTTCTCTCCATATGTTAGAGCATCTATCTTCAGCCTTTTGGCCCAGTATCTCTGACAGACATTAGTTGTAAAGCAAGAATTATGAAGGACTTGCCTATCCTGTCTTGGCAGAGCTAGGTTGTCAACTTACCTGCTTCCAAGTTTTGTCCTTTTTGGACAGCATTCTGTCTACAATTGAAGCATGGGATTTTTCTTACCCAGTGACAAGCTTGCCTGAAATGGAGATTCTTCGATGTTCATCATCTACTTGGAGTAGAATAAAGGGTGCTATCAGGAGCTGACATGTCTCAATATCAAAAAATCTTAAGTTAAGTAAATGTCTTTGAATACCATATTTTACAGATCTCTTGAGGTTTTTGAAGATCACCTATCTATCTCTGCATATTTGAATAAGCAATTGTTGCTTGTCTCTTAGCAACTTGATTTGTGGTTAACTTAGAAAACATCTGTGATAAATTATCCTAGTACCTAACCAAATGACATGTTTGAATGACTATTAGTTTGCATTTCTTAATTATCCTAAACAATTTGTGACAGTTGCTATGAAAAGGCCAAAACTTCATATTGCACTTTTAAGCATTACCTAGGTACAATACCTTAAATATGTTTAACCTTAATTCTGTATCAATATACAAAGATCAATACCAATGTAGGCAAAAATAATCTTAATTCTATATCAGTATACAAAGATCAATACCAGTGTATCCAAATATATTCTTAATTTTGTATCAATATACAAAGATATGAGATTTTCTTACCTGAAATAATATAAACATGAAAGAAAATGACCATCTAGAAGCAAATTTTAAGTCATAATTTAGTCATTTGTATTCTGGTATTAACTTCTAATGAATTAATGGATTCAGTAACTATTTCAAAATGTGTGGCTAATTGATGTAAACTAACAATTAAGTATGTAGGTTCTGAGGACCTGTAACAGGCAGGAAATTTGAGGACACTATTAAATATCTCTTTGGGAGATTGCCTGCTGTTCTGTCTGAAATGAATATGTAATAATAAATTGTGTCCAAAATAGTATATTGATTTCTTCAGGGAAAGAGATTTTATTATTAACTTGTTCAAGACCATTTGCAAGATGTGTACTTAACTCCCATGAGGACCAGCGTAATGCAAAGTAGGCAAAATACAAGATATTGGAGTTGATTTTCCTTTTTTAGATCCTCATGCAGCCTAAGAAAATTAAGGCTGACTTTCATAATGTGTCACATTAAGTTTGAAGGATAAATGCTCAGGGTAGGTAACTTATAAAATTATCATTGACAATGTCATTTGGGATATAACCTTACAATAATCCACCAATATTGTAAAATTTAAAAAGACCTTTTTCACTTCTATTAGTACCATGATAATTTTAACCACGTTGTCAATAGGCAACTGTAGTTTAAATAATAACATTTATTCTCCTGCAGTGGTTGAATGAAACTCACGACTGACATGTCCCAAGTCTACACTGAATTACTTAGAGCAATAGTAAACAGGTAAACATGAGGAGTGACTTTCCTTATATCAAATTAACATTTTCATAGAAATCCATTGGAAACTGAATTGGACTTCCTTTAAAAACAATACTGCTCCAACACAATTATATAGTAGTTTACACAGCAGAATTATAGTCTGTGCTTTGATAGCAGTTTATCTTCTCCAACTTCTTCCTGGAAAATTGGTGGACACAGATAAGCATCAAGAAATATTGCCAAAACTTCATAAATGAAAAGATGGTTAAATGTTATTTTCAGGATTTATGTTTGTAAATATGGCTATGTATAGAAACAAATGTCAGTCAGCCATGGATATTGATATTACTTCAAAGATGTTAACTTCTAAAATCAGTTGATTGTAAAGATCACTCTTCATAATATTCATGGAATCCATCAATACAACTGAGAGCATTAAAGGGAAAAACTTATTTCCAAAAGAAGAAAACATATCTCAGAACTACTGCTTGGTTCTAGCCCACTCCCAGGAGATTAAAGGTGTGCTACTCTCCAGGACTGTTTGATAAGCTCACAGGAAATGTGTTGATTACTGTGGAGAGCCTTACTTTATACAGAAGTTTGAAATTTTTTTTGTTCCACTGGATGTGTACCACAATATTTCATAACAGGAGTTGTACACACACTACTTAACAGGATAGAGGCCAACACCAGTAATTGTCATAAGTTTCTTCAGCCTTTGTACTTATGGGTGTATAATTGAATATTAAATGTTCCTTAGATTTCCTTCATTTTTTTCCCTCTATCTGCACACCTTCTTTTAGATGGGACTGTATTAATGTCTTCCCTTTTTAAAAAAAATTATTTAATTTTAGTTTTTATTTTACATCCCAGTTGTAGTCCTCTTCTTCCCCTCCTCTGGGTTTTGCCTTCCCACCCACTTCTCCCATCCCCACTCCCTTTCTGCACAGAAAAGGGGAGCCCTTCCTCCTCCCATTACTGTCTCACTCCAGTATATAGAGTCGCAACAGGTCTGAGTACTTGCCCTTCCATTGAAGCCAGGTACCACAGTCCCATTGAAGAGAAGTCATCAAAAAGCAAGCCTCATAGTCTTGCTAGAGACAGCTTCCACTCCACTTGCAAAGGGCTCACATGATGACCAACCTGGCCATCAATTACATATGTGTAGGGAGCCTAGGACTTGGTTAGGCCTCATGAATCTAGGTTAGTTAATTCTTTTGGTCTTCTTGTGGAGTTCTTGCCTCCTCTGGTTCTTTCTAGTCTTCCCTCCATTCTGCCACAAGATCCCATTTGTTCTTCCTAATGTTTGACAGTGAGTCTCAGCTTGTGTTTGTATCCTCTGCTGCATGGAGGGTCTCAGAGGACAGTTATGCTATGCTCCTGTCTATAATCATAGCAGAGTATTGTATTATTCCATTTCCTTGGAATAGGTCTTAGGTTGGATCCTTCATTGGTTGGTCATTCCCTCAATGTCTTCTATATCCTTATCCCCAGACATCGTATTTAAAGGATAAATTTGGGTTGAAGTTTATGTGGGTGAGTTGATTATACCCTCCCTATCCCTAATCCTATCTAGCTAATGGGAGGCATCTTCAGTCTGCATATCTCCCGCTGGTAAGAGTTTCAGCTAGAGTTAACCCCATCTCCTCATAGGGGCCTATCTTGTTGGTCTCTAGCTTGTCTCAGAGATGACCTCCCTCAATTTCCCATTTTTAACCTAGTCCACTCCTTTCCCTCCTCTTTTCCTCTCTTACCCAGTTTTCTCTCTTCAATCACTTCTGATGCTTATTCTATTTGCCCTTTTGAGTGAAATTCAAGCATCCTTCCTTGGGTCCTCTTAGTTACTTAGCTATTTTGGGTTTATGTATTGCAGTATGGTTATCCTGTACCATATGGCCAATATCCACTTATGAATGAATACATACCATGTGTTTCTTTCTGGGTCTTGGTTACGTCACTCAGGATGGTCTTTTCTAGTTGCATCCATTTTCCTATGAAATTCATGATTTCTTTGTTTTTAGTAGCAGAGTAGTATTCCCTTTTTGAACTCATATCATGTAGATTTATGGGCTATTGTCATCATTCATTTTTTTCCCATTTTTCTTAAGTAATCAAAGCAAAATTATTTTTTGTTTAATTTAAATATACCAAGAAGGGATAATATGACATTTTATATATGCATACATATTAATCACTATTTGCATCTGTTACATATTAGCACAAATATGCAGAAATGGATGATGATATGTAAATTACATATTCACTTATTTTATAAACAGAACTGTAAGTAAATAGGGAAGTATACTATGAATTAGAATATAGTTTTCAAAAAACTCTCACTCTCATACACAAACACAGACAGACACACAGAGAGAAAGAGTGAGAGAGAGAGAGAGAGAGGCACAAACACACATACATGCAAACACTGTCTTTCTGCTGCTGTTGAACTTCCTTTTAAATGACAATTTATGTAAAGTCAACTTCAGAATACAGAATAGTGTTTTTCAGCCTTCCTAGTGCTGTGACTCCTTAATACAGTTCCTTATATTATGGTAACCCCAACCATAAAATTATTTTCATTGCTACTTCATAACTGTAGGTGTGTTACTGCTATGAATCCTGATATAAATATGTAAAATGCAGATGGTCTTAGGTGATCCCTGTAAAAGAGTTGCTCAACATCCCAAAGGGGTCATGACCCACAGGTGGTAAAGCACTGCTGTAGAACTATAGATAGTGAAATAAATGTCCTCGTTGAGTTTGGACCTAGCATCTGTGTGGATATTTGGCCCCCAGTTCAGTCAAAACTGCAAAGATGACATGGCCCATTACAGGGCAGATACAGATAACTTTGTATGTGAGTGACTGAGCTAAGCTTAACAACCAATGAACAGTAGGCCCAGGTTCTACAGGGTTCTAGGCTAACAGCCTTTTTATTTCAGTACACTGATCTAGTGAGTATTTTTCTCACTTTAGTAAAGGCACAGAAAAGATAATCTTGGGCTCATTACTATTACCAAAAGATGATGTGAAAACCTATCTGTCTTTCTTTTATACACACACACACACACACACACACACACACACACACACACACACACCATATATACCAAAAATAAAGGACAGACATCCTTTGTTCTTAAATGTAATTCCCTTGATTTTCTTCTTATTGACAGTTTCTTGCAAATTCAATTAACAATCACTTTTTTTCCCTTAGCTCCCTAACAGTCTTGTAAAAATTTAATCTTTTCAAGATAATAAATTTGATAATCCTCAAAGGTACCTTGTCATCAGAGGTCCAATGTTTCTCTTTGTCAGTTATTATCAACTTCAGGCACTGATTATCTATTTTGAGCACAGCAGGGGTTATCTTCAGATCAGCTAACCCAGGCTAGGTTCAAGTCAGACATAGAGGGGCAGGAACTGAATAGCAGTTTTCTCCCCTGCTGTTTCAGAGTCCTGGAAAGGTTTTTACAGTAGTGTGTCCATAGGTTATCTTTGTCCCTCTGAATCCTCTTTTGCCCAACTACTAATGTGTAATCATACAGAGAGGATTCTAGAGAGTATGCCACTCTCTACTACTGTCTCTCCTCACCCAACAATTGAGAGAATATTCTTACTGAAAACAGTCTATACACAGTAGGAGGAAGTGCATGTTTTCTAGATAACAACTTCCCTGCATACTCCTCATTTTCTTATGTATAACATAAGAAACATTATTAGTTGCAACAGGAAGAGTAGCAAGTAAGGTGAACCTAACAGCACAGCCTCGGGAAGAATGTGCAGTGGCTGTTGGAAATGAACTGTCCACGTTTTTTACTAAATATTTATATGCAAACAAAAAGTGTCACACAACTTATACTGCTAACAGTCCCCCACCCCATAACTTAATCAAGCCTGAATCATTGGCAATAGCTTTACCCAAGACCATGGTGTGACATTGTTTTTTATTGTGTATGTATTATATCACTTTCTTCAATTTTTTTTGACAAACTCAGAAAAATGTAAACTGTTTCACTACACTAGAGACACACTGTAGTCAGAGGACCCACAATAGTTATGATAGCCTTTTTTTGGTCTTTCAGAGCCCCATTTGTTTTATTCTAACTTGAATGTTGTAAAGCCAACATTAGTACATAAAGACTGGGCTGCTACTATCCTTCAAAACTGTCCCTGCTATGTCTATAGAGTTCAATCTCTGCATGAGGAAAGCTAGATCAGAATTAACACCTGCCATGATAAAACTCAGAAACAAAGAGAAAATATGTACAAATTCTCTCATATGAAAAGAGGTTCAAGAAGATTAAAGAGATCATAAACTGTTATCTAAGTAGCTTAGTGTCTTTCTGTTATTCCTTTAAAATAACAAAAATAGATACAATAAAATAAGAGTTCTTGCTGTAGCCTGAATATAGCTCGTGTATTCTAAGGGAACATAGTGATTATGGGTTTTGTATCTAGGATGGTACTAATGGGAGGTAGTGGAAACAGTGGGACTTGGGATCTAGTAGAAGGTTCTTGCTTACTGGGGTCATTCTCTTAGAAGGAACATTAAGATGCCAGTCTCTTTTCTGCTTTCTGCTTTCTGGTATAACTGGGAGCTCTGAAACATATTACTGTCATGGCTGTCTTCCATTTATCATGACATCCTTATCAGGACTGAACTAATGTACTACATCACTTACTGTGAAATGAATATGACTCTTTTCTTATAGTTTGTATCCTTGGCTGCTTTATCATAGCTGCAAAAATTTGACTAATAATACAATATATAGCTATACAAAATTTTGCATTTTCATGACCATCCCTATTGCAAAATAAATTGCACGTTTTTGCATTCACTTTTAAAAATTAAATTAACTTAATTTTTATTAAATGACTATAATATCATTTTAAAGTTACTGGCACATGGTTGATTTTATTTTATCATCAATAAAATAATATATTATATCAAAATAGGAGCACTGAGTAGCATATTCCATATGGCTAAAGAAGCCACACATCCTTTACCAGAAATGTGAGCAGACAGACATACAATGAAACCACATAATGGCCTAAACCAAGATTTTTCAGAGTTAGAGGTGAGTCTTGTAGTCTCCTAGGAGTCTAGGATTTAGGATTCCCATCTCAAAATCTTCCAGCACTACCATGATGAGTAACTTTAAGGAATCTTTTGCTTCCAAATCAAAATTCAGGAAATGCAACACAGCAGGGCTTGCAGAATAAGACAAGGACTTAGGTTCTCCAAAGAACCTTTCTTGGTCTCTATAACCAGCATAAGTCAGCCACCTACTGTAGTAGAAATTAAGCCTTTTTAGTGAAATTAGTAGTCAGTTCAGAATAGCGTCTGGCAGCACATTAGGAGGAACTTGGTATCCCTTTGGTTTACTGATATAGACAAAAAGCCAGTTGTGGTCAGACAATATGCTCTGTTGAAGGGGCATGGCTAAGAAAAGTCACATCACTCAGATGACATCAATTTTCGTGAGAAGGAATGGTACTGTTGGACATCACAAGAAATCTCATGGACCCTTGAGACTGCCAAGTATTGCAAGATACTTCTATATGTAAGATGAGAATTCCATGTGGTCTCTTTTTCTCCTGCCCTCACCAACTGAAAAGTCACACTGAATAAGTGCACAGCAAGGTATGACATTAACAGAATTTAGACTGTTATAGTCTAAAGCAAAGGCATGGCATAAAACTTACTGAGAGTTCTTTTAAGGTGTCTTGGGGCCCAGAGCACCTGAAAAGTGTGTGAGGCAAGCGGAGTTCAGAAGCTGCTTGGAGAAGCCTTCAGCTGTGAGGTTTGGCCAGGCCGAGGAGACAATTAGAGGAGAGTTTCAGGTGAAGAACAAAGCTGGGCTCAGATTGGAGTAGACTGACTTTATAAGCTGGCCACAATTTGGTGGTGGAAATAAACTGGCATTGCAAACTTGCAAAGTAGGGCCCAATGAACACTAAACTTTACAAGGGACTGCCTTCCAGGACTGCCATAAACCAACCTATCCTGAATGGACCTACACTTAGAATATTAATATCCAACACTTCAAAAAAAACCATTTGAAACATAATTTCATTCTAAAGATATAAAACAAATGTTATTTTTTGTTTAATATTACATTGAAAGATTAAGGAAAAGAAAATAATAAATATTTTTATCTTAAAAAAGAATATTAATATCCTTTAAAGAAAGTTAAAATAGTGTGGGTTAAGTGTTTTTAGATAGGTATTAGAGTGTTCTTAGGTATTAGGGTACTCTTAGATTATAAATTTTAGATTATAAGTTTTAGAATATAGAATTTAGTTATTTTATAGAGATTTGTTAAGTATTAATAAATATAAGTGTTGATAAATAAAAATATTTTGTTACAACCTACAATGGATCATAGAATAGCTCAGAGTTGTATGGGTACATTATGTTGTTAAAAGGAAACCTGATTTTGCATTGGATGTAATTGAGGGTGGACAACTAGTATCAGAAGTATTGTATCCATGGCAGCATTTTATCATCATGGGAGCACTAAGTAGAGACTGGACAGAAAATAGAATAGAGGGAAGAAGCTACTGCAGGTGAAGAAAAATTTAATAGATAAATAATTTTTACATAAATTAGAGCTATAGTATGGCAACTGTTTGTAATTGTTCAATTTTTACCCTTTAGTTTGGCTTGACCAAACTTTATTCCACACATTTTCTTCTCACTGTACCTAGGACAACTGCTTGCTCTAAACTCTGATCCACTCAGAAGTATAGCACATCCTCTGTCCTAGATGAACATCTTCCCCTGAGAGTGAGCTCATAACAACCAGAATATTTTATATGAGATTTCCCCCATCAGGCTTTCTGCTTGATCTCTTACTATCTGCCTACTCAATTGCTTTCGAGAAGCTTCTACTAGATGTGATAGGCTATCCCTAGGAAATACAGGGATGTTTCTATGTGACTTCTGAGGTGCTTGTCAATCCTGAGATTGGCACATTCTTATTCTTTTAAATTCTTTTGGATGAAAGCTCTCATTATCTAAGTCTAGATTATGTGTGAAACTGGCTAATTGATAAGGACATAATTCATTTTTACCGACTTCTGATGTATTTTTATATCAGTGCTCTTTCCATATCTCTGGTTTTATAATGTCAGCGGTTGACTTGTTTTCTACTTCTGGTGGTCATCATCATTTCTTTGTCTTACTATGCAAGTTATTCAGGATTCAGTTTTCCTGTCTCAAGATCTAGATTAGAAGTGGATCTTCCTACTTCAAATTAAGTAAAAAACAAAACAAATCCCCAAAACAAAAACAAAAACATAACAAAACAAACAAAAAAACTCCAAGACTAAAACAACAATAACAAAAACAACAATAAAACAAACAAACATAAACCCAAAACAACACAAAACAAAATGTCCCTCACAGGTGTGCCATCCATTTTTGAATTTAGTAAATTCCAAATGTAGTCAAGTTGACAACCATGAGTAGTCATTGCAAATCAATCCCTTGTCAACTTGACACACAATCATGTTTCCTTATCATTATTGATTTCCAAATGAAAACAGTAACCAGATCATAATGATGCCTAAACATAATATAAATATTCCCCTTATAATTTCAAAAGCATTATATATTTAACCAGATCATAATTATGCCTAACATGATATAACTATCCTTTGTATAACCACAAATGTATTATAGATTTACAAAAGATGACAATGCCCTTTAAATGACATTCTTTTAATTTTTCAAACTTAGATATGATAACATTGATATTCACTTAATTGATGTTACATCACATGATAAAGGAATTGAGAAAAACCCACAAATATCTGTACAAACACATTCTTAACCGAAATATTCATGTCAACTATAATCCTCATTTCTGGAACTGGTCATATGGCCTTAGCTGGTATTTATAACTACCTCCTCTACTACTCATTCTCTGTATACTCCACCCTTGGCATGAACCTCAGCTCTTCATTCTTTTCCTAGAGGATTGACCCATACCTTCATTCCTGATAGGTCTGTGTCCTTTGTCAACCTGCCTAGATTAGATTCTTGTACTTTACCATTGATTTTAAACATAGAACATGGTAGCACCAAGAGATATCCTAAAGCATCTCCTGCACTCAAGACACAATCTTTATTTACTTCCATTGTGGAGAAACAATCCAATTTTTGCATGATATTCTGGATCAATTATCCTTCCTAACACACTTGTTATTTTCTTAGCCTGTTGGCTTGAGGTAATCAGAATCCCAAAGTGGCCAGGGAAAGCATGAGTTTCTGAAACTGCAATTTAATTAATTATTGTAGTTATTAGTAATTATAAACTGTAAGATTAAGCTGGTGGAGCAGCCAGCAACTTGGCAGAGGAACGGCCGGCCTGGCCCACATGCCTTAACCGGTTGCCTGATTTATCCTGGGGAAAGAGCCCTGGGACCAAGGGTGGTCTGTATCACCTGTGACCTAAACTCTGTTAACTAATATAAGTTGTTATATTAGGCTGGTAGAATTACCAGCAGCTTGGCAGGAGATTCACCTGGGTTCAAGTAGAGTCTGTGAGTCTGGAAGTCCGACAGCCCAGGACTGCTTAGAATGAGGGCCTATAAGCTGCAGTGGTCTTTCCCCCAATAATCAAATACACCAAGACCTTTTAATGTTTTAATGCTTAGCCCTTAGCTGGGCAGACTTTCAATTAGCTAGTCTAAGTTAACCCGGATCACCTAATCCCAAAGTACCATGTGCCTGTGATTACCTTCCAGTGTTCTCAAGATGTCTGTCTCCTTCTTTATCTCCCAGTGGAAAGAGAGGGATTCTCTGTGTGTGCTCAGGGTTCCTGTTCTAATCTCAGGAAGTCCAGCCTTCCTATACTCTTTCTGCTCAGCTAAATGTCCATAAGCGACTTTTATTAACCAATTAAGAGAATGCCTCAGAAGGGGTGGTAACCAGATGTCAGCATTGAAATCAGTCTACAAGAAGCAATGATATTAGACCTTCCACAGCATCTAGTTCATTGGAATCATTGTTGTGCCTCCTGACAGGAACACACCCGACTTCTGGTACCAAGATCTTGGTTCTTTAGAGAAACTGAACTAGTAGAATGAAACTTTCCATTGATAACTATTAATAACCATCTTTAAGAAAGATGATTTATTAGAATGATTTACATACAAGCTGCAATCCAACTAATTCAACAATGGCTAGTTATAAATGGAAAGTCCAAGAATCCAGACACTGCTCAGTTCATCTGGATGTCTCAGCTGGTCTTCAGTAGATTCTGGACTTCTGAAGAAGTAGGCTCTGATGCTGGTAAAGGAATAGATTTAATAGCAGGATGAGAACACGAAGGCAAAGAGCAAAAGTTTCTGCCTTCCATGTATTTATAGAGGGTTCTAGTGTGTCTTCCTATCTCAATACCTGAATTAGAAGTTGACATTCCTATTTCAAATTAAACAAAAATATCACTCATAGGTGTGCCTTCTATTTTTGGATTTATGTAATTCCAGATATAATCAAGTTGACAACCAAGAATAGCCATCTTACTAAATTCTTCAGCTGATACAGACTTCTTCTCATGAACTTGATATCCCCTGAGTTGGTTGTATATAGAAACAAAGCCTACAAGCTTTTAAAGACAAGTTTAAACAATTCATCAAAAAGAAATTTGGAATCAGACAGTCCTGTTTTATAAATCATCCCTCTAAAAATTCAGATTGTAAGACTCTTAAAATGTTACACAATATCTCTAAATGACCATTAGGAACAAAAATTGTTAAGAATCAGGCCAAACCAAGGTTTTCCCTGAGGTCCTGATGTATGGAGAAGAAACATCATTTCCTGTCTAAACCAAAGAACATGCTTGGAAAAGCCAGAAATTTACTGTCTAGGGCTGGGGCCCTGGAGTAGCTGAGCTTTTAGATCCTGGAAACCCAAATCTTTCCCCCTAAAGGGTTGTGGTTATCAGTCCTATGGAAGTTATGTGCTTGGTGTGTGACACACTTAAGATAATTCTGTGTTCCTTTTGTGGAACATTGCTTGTTTAGATTTCTACTGACTTTGTCTCATTGCAGATAGATTTATGATAACTCTGCACTATTTCTCCCACTAAAAACTCTATATCAGATACTCTACTTTTTAAATAAATTTGCTTGGCTTAAGTCATCTGCTTATGCAAGAACTCATGTTCTCAAATCTCCTGCTTTTATTTTTCTCTCTTTCAGGAACCTGTCACTAAAGAATGATATAGATCAGAGAACATGTCTGTGCTTTCATTTTATTCTGGTGAAACTTCCATACCTATCACCATGCCTGAGAGCTGCTCCAGTACTGGCAGATGTACTTAATTCATTAATGCCTCTTGACTCATCATCTTGAATATTATTCCTGGTAGTTCCCATTTCCTCTTCATTCTCAGCCTACATCCAACTTGTCCTATTTACAGTCTGATGTGAGCATTTAGAGTAAATTCCCTGAGTCTATTTTCTGTTCTGGAACAGTATACTTGAGGTTATTCTTCATAATAAACAAGGCTTCTTCAGGTTCTTTATTTGAGATGGTGGAATTCAGGAGTGTGCCATTGACATCTGATCAACTTTTTGTGAGGGTTTTGTGTGACTCTAGCCAATGGTAAAGTAGAAGAGAAATCAGATATGTACAGAAGAGACAGAGCCTGTGATATACTTTCTTGCAACAGTAAACTCCTACTGTCCCTTATACTATTCCATACCAGGGCACATTCAAGCTATAGATAACTCACTAATTTATATAAACTGTCTCTTGTTTGAAGATCACACTCTGTCCAACTGAAGGATTACATTTCCAACTCATAAATACTTAGGGACTATGGAGAACCAGAACATATACTTGGCTTCTCAGGTTGCAAGAGTGGTTCATCAGCTATGATGATTTGAATGAGGAGTAACCCCTATACAATCATATTTTTGAACACATGTTCTTTGTTGGTATTTTTGTGGTGGTTTATGGAGCGCTTAGAAAATTGAACCTTGCCAGGCATGGTGGCACACACCTTTAATCCCAGCACTTCGGAGGCTGAGGCAGGTGGATCTCTGTGAGTTTGAGGACAGCCTGGTCTACAAAGTGAGTCCAGGACAGCCAGAGCAGTAACACAGAGAAACTCTGTGTTGAAAAACAACAAAAAGTAGTAGTAGTAGAAGAAGAAGAAGAAGAAGAAGAAGAAGAAGAAGAAGAAGAAGAAG
>CAJQZJ010012348.1:3887161-3900124 GCA_907164525.1 Lophiomys imhausi | reverse complement strand
AGAAGAAGAAGAAGAAGAAGAAGAAGAAGAAGAAGAAGAAGAAGAAGAAAGAAGAAGGAAAGAAAGAAAGAGAAGAAAATAGAAGCTAAGTAGATCACTGAAGGGCCAGTTTAGAAAGTTTAAAGCCTTGACCCACTTCCAGTTTGCTCTCTGCTCAGTGAAATTGACTATGTGACCTATTAACTTCCTACCACCATGCCTAATGCTTGTTGCCATGCCTTGCTGCCATGATGAAGTCTTCCCTCTAGGAAAAAAAAAAAAAACTCAATAAACTCATTAATTTATAAGTTACTTTCAATCATGGTATTTTATTACTACAACAAAAAATTAACTAATATACCAAGTTAATGTTATGTAAAGTCTCCTTTATAATGTAAAAATAAGAGATGTAAATTATGTTATATCTAATATCAGAAAGGATTGTCTAAGATTTGACTATAGAGACATCAAAAATAAGTAAGAAAAATGCATTTAATATTTTCTACAACCTGACTCACAGTTAAGCATCTCTGATTCTTAAAGAGAAATATGCAGACTCTTTATAATGCTGTACAATTTCATAGTCTTACAAATACTGAAGCTACTACACAGTGGATCACATCTTTGTAGGTAAACAAGCAGACAAGGCAAGAAACACTGTTGTGCAGATGGTTTATGAATATGGCGGCAAATATCTGGGTATTTAGAAACACTGACTGGATTTTCTATTTTTCACCTGGGTTTTTGGCACTGTATAAGTAGAGCAAATGGCAAGCAGGCACCTTGGCAATACACACACTGAGACATATGAATGTGGGTGGTGATAGCTTAGTGTTCAAGCTGTTTGTCCCAGAAAGAAAAGTTCACAGTGGCATTTTGATGAAAATTCTGCTATGTGTCATTAGTGGGTATTTTTCTCTGAGAGAGTATCTGAACCATTTTGTGGTCAAGATAAATCTGGATGCCTTTGATATGTCTTTATAGTTCTCAGTGCTACACTAGGCAACCACTTTCAGGAGAAATGACTGTACATCGGGAGAGGCTTAAGAACTCCCTAGACACATTGAATTGGCTTGGGGAGAGACTTGGTCTTACCTTGATTCCCATGAGTTTTGGTCCCATGTTGTGGCCTTCATTTTTCTCCAACTAAAATACTGTTATTATTCATTAAGTCTGAATGAGCTTCCTATCTGGGCATCTGGTAGTTTGTCTATTGCTTCTACCCTGACTTCATTCTATAATCAATTCTAGACTGGTGTGTTAAATCTCCTATTCAGGATGAGCTAAACATCTCCACAATTCCTATAACTTAAACAACAGAATTTTCTCATTCACAAGTATTTATTGTGAGTGTTTAGAACTGCTACCAAAAAACATTTGGAAGAAAGTTGGCATTGTATTGGCAGGAGCTCTGATTTACCCTTAGAGTTCAGAAAGCTCAAAGTATGGTTACTTTCAGTCTTTCTACAAGACTCAGCCAGGCTAACTTAAAAGCATCAACCATCTAGAAAGCTGATGCTCAGAAACAATAGAGTTCTCATGAGAAATGGTTCTTACAAGAGAAAGAGTCCAAGAATTTGAGAGAGCAAGAGGAAGCATGGGAAGGGTTGCAGGACAGAAAAGGGGAAAAACTATGTACTTATATATATATTGTTTTGTTTTGTTTTTTAATTGAAAATAGATTCTTTTCTCTCACAGTAAACCCTGACCACCGTTTCCCCTCCCTCCATTCCTCCTAACTCTTCCCACCTACTGTCTCTCAGATTCATCCTTCCTCTGTTTCCTTTTCAGAAAGAGCAGTTCTCCAAGTAAGTACAAACAAACAGGATTTTAAAAATATTAATATTAATATTTTCAAAATATTAATTTTTTTAATCATGATGGTGCTGGTAACACCAGAAGAAATGCTAGGCAACACTATAAGACTGCAAGCACTGAGCTGCCACAGAGCTCTAAGAAAGTCTCAAATATAACTTGATACTTACAAGAGTAGTTCAGATTCCTTGATGAAAAACCTACACTTGTCATTGGTGCTCAACCACAAATATTGAACTAATTCAGTCCTCACAAAAGCCTCTACTTAAATGTCTTTCTTTGAATCACCTGGGGTAGATTCTATTTGGAACTCTGATATACATGCACCATTAGTCCTTTGCATGTGTTGATTTCACATATGTGGATTCAAACAGCCAGGTAAAAAATATTTAGAAAAAAATAGTCTTGCCTGAATATGTATACCTATTTTTTTAAAATAAAAATTCCCCAAACAACAACTGTCTACATAGTAGTTGTAGTGATTTAAATAGGAGTGACCTCCCCAAAGGCTCATATGTCTGAATGATTGGCCATTAAGGAGTGGCACTACTTGATAGGGATTTTGGAGCAGGTGTGGCCTTGTTGGAGGAAGTGTCTCATTAGCAGTGGACTTCAGAGTTTCAAAATGCTTAAGTTAGAGCCAGTGTTTCTCCCTTTCTACTGCCTACAGATCTGGATATGGAACTCTCAGCTACCCTTGAGCACCATGTCTGCCTCTGTGCTGCCATGCTCCCTGCCATGAGTTTAATGGACTCAACCTCTGAAACTGAGCAAGTATCAATTTAATGCTTTCCTTTATAAAATTTGCCATGATCATGATGTTTCTTCACAGCAATAGATTGTTAGTTAAAACAGTACTTATATATTTTTATAATTATAATAAATAATCTGACATAATTTAAAATAAATGAGAGGATATACATAGGTTCTACTAAAATTGTATGCCATTTTATTAATGAGTTTTAACATTCAGAGATTTGAGTATTGGTGAGGGGCTGTAAAACCACTTAACTCACAATAAGATGACTACATATTCAGTGATAAACAAATTTCATTGTTTCTAATTTTGTTTGTGTTCATATGTATGTGTGTGTGAGTGTGTTTTGTGTGTGTTTTATTGTGTGTCCATGTATGACTGTGTGAGACTAGTAGAGGGCAATGTTAGGTGTCTTTTTCACTGGTCACATTATTTTGAGATAGGGTCTCTCATTGAACCTGAATTTATTGTTTTGGCTAGACTGATCATCATGTCCAAGAAAATACTGTCTCTGCATTCTAGTTCAGGGGTTGTAGACATGTGCTACCATATCCAGCTATTCAGCTTTTTATGATGTTGAGGATCAGGACTGGGGTTCTCATACTTCAATAGCAAGTTCTTTATTCACAGAGTCACCTCTCAAACCCTGTTTCTAAACTTTCATTATTTTTTTTTTGGTTTTTCGAGACAGGGTTTCTCTGTTTAACAGCTCTGGCTGTCCTGGACTCACTTTATAGACCAGGCTGGCCTTGAACTCACAGAGATCCGCCTGCCTCTGCCTCCCAAGTGCTGGGATTAAAGGCGTGCGCCACCACCACTGGCTTAAACTTTCATTTAAAAAAAATACAAATATCAACTCTCATCTCAGAGTTGGGCACTTTTTAGGTAACCTCGTATGATCCTGTCATAGAACCGTTCTTACGACCACCATACATCAACTTCAACACCCCTCTTACATGAATGTTCAGGTCATTGAGACAGAAATCAGAGAAATAAAGAAACTAACAGAGGTCATGACCAAACGGACCTAACTGATATCTACAGACTATTTCATGCAAATACAAAAGAATATACATTCTTCTTAGTACCTCACAGAATCTTCTCCAAAGTTGACCATATAATTGGTCACAAAGAAAGCCTCAAAGATAGAAGAAAATTGAAATAACCCCTTGAATCTTATCAGTTCACTATGGTTTAAAGTTGGACTTTTGCAACAACAACAGAAATAGAAAAGAGCCTACACATTCATGGGAACTTTATGACTCTACTCATTGACAACTGGTCAGGGAACAGATAAAGAAATAAATCAATGACGTCATGTAAGTCAATAAAAATGAAGGTACAACATTCCCAAACTTATGGAACACAGTGAAAGCAGTGCTAAGAGAAAGGTTCATAGCACTAAGTGCTTTCAAAAAGAAATTGGAGAAAGCTCATATTAGCAACTGAACAACACAACTGAAAGCTCTAGAAAAAAAAAATAAACAAACACTCCCAAGAAGTGCGGATGTTGGGGTAGTGTTAAGCATTCTAAATGTTAATTAATTGGTCCTGCTTGCTGTCTATTACTTACATTGATTCTGATTGGTTAAATAAAATGCCGAGGCCTGAGATTGGGCAAAGACAGAGAAAGGTGGGACTTCCTGAAATTAGAACAGGAAGCCTGCACTTTAGACAGAGCATTAAAGCA
Source organism: Lophiomys imhausi (assembly GCA_907164525.1). Classification (NCBI taxonomy): domain Eukaryota; kingdom Metazoa; phylum Chordata; class Mammalia; order Rodentia; family Muridae; genus Lophiomys; species Lophiomys imhausi. The sequence continues at coordinate 3,895,883 of CAJQZJ010012348.1, read as the reverse complement.
TTCCAGACAGCAGCAGGAAGAAGACATTCCAGCCAGGAGCAGCAGGAAGGAGGCACACACCATGGGTTAGAAAAAGGAACCTCATTCCACATGGCCAGGAACATCGGCATATCGTGGTGAATGGCAGTCCAAGGGGACGTATGCATATATGGGGTCATATTTGGGTAATAGAATTAAGAGCTAGCTTAGATGAGCTAGGATTGCACAATTCAGGCCAAGGCTTGTTAAAATCCATGTGGCCTCTATGTGATCATTTATCATGGTGAATTAAAGATTAACAGCTGCAAAACAATTAACAATAATCTAAATACTGATAAACAATTTAACTGATTATTTCTACAAATGACACCCAATGTAATTTAATTAACTAATTTTTTTTTCAATAAGCGGATGCAGGAAATCAGCCAACTCAGGTCTGAAATCAATAACATAGAAATAAAGAAGACAATACAAAGAATCAACAAAACCAAGATCTGGTTCGTTGAGAAAATCAGCAAAATAGACAAACCTCTAGCCAAATGAAGAAAAAGACAGAGAAAAAATATCCAAATCAACAAAATTGGAAGTGAAAAGGGGGAAATAAAAACAGACACTGAGAAAATCCAAAGAATCAATTAGGTCTTACTTCAAAAACCTGTACTCCCAAAAAACTGGAAAGCCTAAGCAAATTGGAAAGTTTTCCAGTCTTGACAGATTCCATGTATCAAGGTTAAATCAAGATCAGGCAGACACATCAAACTGTCCTATAAGCCCTAAAGAAATAGAAGGAGTCAGTAAAAGTCATTAAAAGTCTTCCAATCAAGAAGATAGTTTCAGCATCTGAAATTTCAACAGAATTCTACAAGACCTTCTATAGGAAGAGTTTACACCAATACTCCTCAAACTCTTCCACAAAATAGAAACTGAAGGGACATTGTTAAGCTCATTCTATAAAGCCATAGTTACCCTAAAATATAAACCATATGAACACTGAACAAAGAAAGAGAATTTCAGTCCAATTTCCTTTATGAACATCAATGAAAAATACTCAAGAAAATACTGGTAAACCAAATCCAAGAGTACATCAAAAGTATCATATACAATGATCAAATGGGCTTCAGTCCAGGGATACAGGGCTGGTTCAACATATGAAAGTCCTTCAGTATAATCCATCATATAAACAAGCTGAAAGAAAAAAAAACACATGATCATCTCATTAGATGCTGAAAAAATCATTTCACAAATTCGACACCCCTTCATATTAAAAGTCTTGGAGAGAATCACAGAGTCATTTTGAGTTGCATTTCTCTGATAATTAGGGATGTTGAGCATTTCTTCAAGTGTCTCTTGGCCATTAGAGATTCCTCCTTTGTGAATTCTTGGTTTCACTCTGTTCCCCAGTTTTTGATTGGATTGTTTGGTTTCTTGGTGTTTAATTTCTTGAGTTCTTTATACATTATGGATATTAGCCCTCTGCAGATGTGGGCTTGGTCTTTTCCCAATCTGTAGGTTGCTGTTTTGTTTAAATGACAGTGTCCTTTGCCTTACCGAAGCTTTTCAGTTTCATGAGGTTCCATTTATTGATTGTTGGTCTTAGAGCCTGAGTTATTGGTGTTTTGTTCAGGAAGTTGTCACCTGTGCAAATGAGTTCAAGTCTTTTTCCCACTTTCTCCTCTATTAGAATTAGTGTGCCAGGCTTGGGCTTTATGTTAAGGTCTTTGATCCACTTGGACTTAAGTTTTGTGCAAGGTGATAAGTATGGGTCTATTTGAATTCCTTTACATGTTGGCATCCAGTTGGACTAGCACCATTTTTTTGAAGATGCTGTCCTTTTTCCATTGTATGGTTTTGGCTCCTTTGTCAAAAATTAAGTGACCATAGGTATATAGGTTTATTTCTTGATATTCAATTCAATTCTATTGATCAACTGGTCTGTTTCTATGCTAGCACCATGGTGTTTTTATTACTATTGCTCTGTACTATAGCTTGAGATCTGTGATTGTGATACCTCTTTATGTTCTTTTATTGTATAGTATTGATCTTAGCCATTCTGACAGGTGTTAGATGGAATCTCAGAGTTGAGATCAAAACTCAAATGACAGCACATGCTGGTGAGGTTGTGGAGAAAGGGGAACACTCATCCATTGCTGGTGGGAGTGCAAACTTGTACAACCACTATGGAAATCAGTCTGTTGATATCATAGAAAATTTGCAATAACTCTACCTCAGGACCCAGTCAAACCCCTTCTACATCCAAATGATTCCTCATCAAACCACAAGGACATCTCCTCAACTATGTTCATTGCAGCCTTATTTGTAATAACTAGAAACTGGAAACAACCCAGATGTCCTTCAACTGAAGAAAGGATAAAAAAAAAAAAAAAACCTGTGGTACATTTACACAATGGAATACTACTCAGTTATCAGAAACCAGGAAAACATGCAATTTTCAGCCAAATGGATGGAACTAGAAAAGCTCATCCTGAGTGAGCTAACCCAGACTCAGAAAGATGCACATGTCACCTATTCACTTATAACTAGATTTTAGCCATATATTACAGAATAACTATCCTACAACTAACAGACCAAATGGAACAGGAACACAGAGTTTGGTACCTGTTAGTGGGACACTTTGGCTAGAGGAGATGCCATGTAGGCCCCTAGTGCAAGAGGAATGTCTTAACCTTCATAAAATTGCTGAACTGAGGGGTGCTGATATGTAGGTATCCCACTCTGGAGGAGTAGGATAAGGAGATGAGAGAGAGGATGGGAGGGTGGACTGGGAGGGTTGGAGAGAAGGGACTGTGATGGACATGTAACTTGAAGTAATAAATACACATTAAAAAAGTTTTGGAGAGATCAGGTATACAAAGACTATACCTAAACATAATAAAACAATATACAGGAAGCAAGTAGCCAACATCAAATTAAATGGAGAGAAATATTTCCTCTAAAATCAGGGACAAGAGAAGGAAGACCACTCACTTCATATCTCTTCAACATAGTACTTGAAGTTCTATCTAAAACAATAAGACAACTATTAGTAGATCAAAGGAATATAAATTGGAAAGAATGATGTCAAAGTATCCCTATTTGCAGATGATATGATAGTATATATAGGTGACCCCAAAAATTCTACTAGAGAACTCCTATAGCACCTTCAGCAATGTGGTTGGATACAAAATTAATTCTAAAAAAATCAGGAACACTTATTTACACAAAAGATAAATGGACTGAGAAAGAAATTAGGGAAAAAAAACACCCTTCCCAATAGCCACAAATAATATACTTTGGGTATCTCTACACAAACAAGTGAGAGACTTTTGTGACAAGAATTTGAGGTCCCTGAAGAAAGAAATAGAAGGTATTGGAAGATGAAAAGATCTCTCATGCTTATGGATAGGTAGGATCCACATAATAAAAATGGCCATCCTACCAAAATCAGTATACAGATTTATCACAATTCCTATCAAAATGCCAACATAGTTCTTTACAACCTTGAAAGATCAATTCTCAACTTGATATGGAAAAACAAAAAGCCCAAAATATATAAAACAATCCTGTGCAATAAAAGAACATCTGGTGGTATCACCATCACTGATTTTAAGCTGTACTACAGAGCAACAGTAATAAAAACAGAATGGTACTTGGATGGAAACAGATTGTTGGATCAATAGAATTGAATCAAACTTTCAGAAATAAACCTATATACCTATGGTCACTTGATTTTTGACAAAGAAGCCAAAACCATACAATGAAAAAAGCAAAGCATGGTGCTAGTCTAACTGGATGTCAACATGTAAAAGAATGCAAATAGATTCACATTTATCACCCTGTACAAAACTCAAGTGCAAGTGGATCAAAAGACCTCATCATAAATCTGGACATTAATTATAATAGAAGAGAAATTGTGGAAAGTCCTCAAAATCATTGGCACAGAAGACAATTTCCTGATCAGAACACCAATAGCTCAGGCTCTAAGACCAACAATCAAAAAAAGGGAGCTTATGAAACTGAAAATCTTCTGTAAGGCAAAGGACACTGTGATTAGAACAAAATTTCAGCCTAGAGATTTGGGAAAATCTTCACCAATCTCACATCAGAGGGCAAATATCTCATATATACAATGAACTCAAGAAATTAAATGCCAGCAAACCAAATAATCCAATCAAAAATGGAGTACAGTACTAAACTGTTAATTTATGAAAGAGGAATCTCTAATGACAGAGAGGCACTTGAAGAAATGCTCAACATCCTTAGTCTTCAGGGAAATGCAAATCAGGATGACTCTGAAATTCCATTTCACACCTGTCAGAATGGCTAAGATCAACTCAATTGTGAGCACATTCTGATGAGGATGTGGAGAAAAGGAATCACTCCTCCACTGCAGGTGGGAGTGCAAACTTGGACAACTACTTTATAAATCAATCTGACAATATCTCAGAAAAATGGGAATAGTTCTACTTCAAGACACATCCATACCACTCTGAGGCATATATACAAATATTCTTCACCAGACCACAAGGACATTGGCTCAACTATGTTCATAGCAGCTTTATTTGTAATAGCCATTAACTAGAAACAACCCAGATGTCCATCAACTGAAGAATGGATTTAAAAAAAAAAAAACCCTGTGGTACATTTTCACAATGGAATACTATTCATCTATCAGAAACAAGACATTATGTAATTTGCAACCAAATAGATGGAACTAGAAAAGGACATGCTGAGTGAGCTAACTCAGGCCCAGAAAGATGCCAATGGTATATACTCACATATAAGTGGATGTTAGTCATATAGTACAGGATAACCATTCTACAACCCACAGACCCAAAGAAACAGGAACCTAGCATAACTATCCTATAAGAAACTGCACTCATCATTGGCTGGAAACAAGTACTGAAACAAGTAGTCAAACATTAGGTGGAGCTCTGTGAGTCATATATAACAGAGGGTGGAGGAACAGAGAAACCTGGAGGGGACAAGATCACCACATGAAGATCAACAGAACCAACCAACCTAGGCCCCTAAATGGTTACAGATTCTGAAACACTAACACTTATCCAAAGAAAACCAAGGGCATATGTAGAGTACACCTAGGGCCCCTACACATGTATAAATTATAAGTAGCTTAATTTTCATACAGATTCCTTAACATGTTGACTCAGGGGACCTACCTCTGTCATGAACTCTGTTGCCTTTTAGTGGAAAACCTTACCATAGCTGGGCTGTCATGTGAGACCCCAGTGCATGAGGAAGCTTATAGCCCTCATACGACTGATGAACTGAGGGTGGTTGATATGTGGGATACTTCTCCCATCGGGAGAGAAGGACAGGACAAGGACCATACCTATAAATAATAAAGGTGATATACAGCAAGCCGGTAGCCAACATCAAATTAAATGGAGAGAAACTTGAAGCATTTCCTCTAAACTCAGGGACAAGACAAGGATGTCCACTTTCCAAATATCCCTTCAACATAGTACTTGAAGTTCTTGCTAGAGCAATAAGACAGCTAAAGGAGATCAAGGGGATACAAATTGGAAACGAAGTTAAATTATCCCATTTGCAGATGATATGATAGTATACGTAAGCAACCCCAAAAATTTAACATGTAAATATTCACTCAAGGTTTCATTCTTTATGTAAAAATAATTAATCACATCCAGTTCACTATATACAAATATGCTTTGTCTTTAATAACTAAGAAAATAATATGTAGGACAGAGTTTTAAAATTTATTTCTGTATTGTTTATTAACAGTAAATATTTGGTATATATACCTAGTTTACCATGTACCTAAGACCATCTAAAAGTGTTTGGAGTGTAAGAGAGTTGTGCGTGGAATGATGTGAGTAATCCTACTTCAAATTATTTTGACTATATATCTATGTGTACACAATTTGTGCATGTGTATTTTATATCCATATGAAATGATTTTTTCTTATATTACTATAAGCATTATCTGTTAAATGTTGACTTGTTAAAGTGCTCAGTAATAAAGCATTTGCCTAGCATATATGAAGCCTTAGATTTTGTTTCTGGAATTTAAAAGAACCCCAAATTATATTAACAATAAATAAGAAATTATTTATTATAATAAATAAATTAATTAACAATAAATTATAAATAAATTAACAATAAATAATAATTAATTAAATGTATATTCTATTTTTAGCTGTTTAAGTGAAAACAAAGATATATCTCTTTAAGTAACCATATGTCATATTTAATATTTAATTCTGTAATATGCATAGAGGCATGTAAAATAGACTAGTAACAATGTAAAATTATTATTGACTATGTGTTGGTTCTATCAACTTTTTCTTTCTCCTAATTTTTGTCTAAGAGTCAGTAAAGAATTTCCTGGGTCTTAAGCCAGCACAATGAATTGGGAACATCTGTTCTGTGTTAATTAAGTATAGTTAATGTAACTCCAAATTGATCTGATTTTCCCCCACTCTGTAGATTTTTTTTCCATTTACCTCTTCAATGTGCAAAACTTGGAGATATTTGAAACCTGACTTGTAATTGCATGATTGACATTAGATTTATGGAGACTTAAGGGAGCTTTAAAGAAGATTTGAGTCCTGATTGACCATCTGAGGGGCTGGGGTAAGACATGTTATACTAGCAAAGCTGGCAGCATCAGGAATGCTTATGTGGTATTAGCTGTAACTCCAATTCCAAAGCCATCTGGAGGTTTTAAGAAAATCAAACAGAAAAATGTGTTCAGTTTTAGTAAGTGTTATGTAATTCCTTGCTTTATGACAGAGTATTTTTCTCAGTCAAGGTTGACTAATACATCTTTTTCATTTTCATGACCCCATTAATGTCCATAAATTCATGAAGAGATACTTATCTGAAAGGTATTTCTCTCTCCATCTCCTTTCTCCTCTCCCTCCCCAATACCCCCCTTCTCGCTCTCTGTGCGTGTGTGTGTGTGTGTGTGTGTGTGTGTGTGTGTGTGTGTGTTTAGAGACTAAAGCCACTGCTAGGATCAGTTTACCACTGACTCTACAATCCCCAACTAGCTTACTCCATGTATTTAATATGATATATTTTACATCTGCCTCTATTAGAAAACAGTGGGTTGAATTTGGAATTCTGCCTGTTGAGTTTCCTGTCCTTTATTCAACTTCACTCCTTTACAATCTCTAGGAAAAGTTTCTCATTCAATATCAAGGTTACCTACTAATGTCCAGGTAATGATCTATGAGCTATCATATCTGGTCATAAAAGTGAGGTACAGAAAAAGAACTAAATGTTTTCCTTCAACAATGAGGATTCACTTCTGTGAAGGAGTGTTTGCAGCAATGTAAACATAAAATCATACTAGGCAGAAAATATACATACAAAGACTTGGAGACAGGAAAAAGAGGATGTACTGTAGAGCTGAATGCAGATATTATAATTCAAAGACTGAGAGAAGAGAGGTGGAAGTGATGATGATTATGATATGAGGGCTTACAAGGGTTAAGCATTTCCATTCACTTTTGCAGGGAGAAATCCCTGAGAAGAAGATCAAGTCAACATTGGTTATACAACCAGAAAGTCTTGGGAAAGGAGAAACAAGAGCTACTCTGTTGAGCTTGTTAAAAGATAGCATATGAATCTATCAAAGGTACTTAGATTAAGAGTTGAATTTCCATCTGTTCAGGAGCTGTAGCTTTCTGATAGTCTATATCACAGTGATACTTGTATCCCAGGCATGTTTAGTCTTGAATATATTTCAAGAACATAAAAGATTAATAATTGTCTACTTTCTTCCTCAAATCTTTTCTACTTGTAGATATTTCTTGGCAGTTGTAACTTCTTCATGTGGAAAAAGTGGTTGCTGCTGACATTACAGAGGAACTATTCTTTAGAGGAAAGAATAGTTTTTTTTCTCATTGTGAGAAAGTTTTGTAATCATAAAAATACAGTATGACCACTCCCCTTCTCCTAGACTCCTGACCTCCATCCAGCTCTAAGAATTGATAGAATAATACATGGTAAATGATAATCAATTTTAAATAGTACTGTAAAGCAGTATCAGGTTTATGCTTAGATATTCTTTCCCTGGAAGAATGAGGAAAAATTATCAAAATGAACTTTAGGAGATGGGTGCAGGGGCTGCTCATACCACTTAACAGTCTTGGATCATGAAGATTAGTGCTTCTGTGGAAACCTGATAATGTCCATCAAATAATAATATAAATTATTGGTGAATAGATAGTGCACAAGGGACCACAAACTTGAAGATAAGAAAAGTTATTAAGAAAATTGAAGTGGCTGGACCTAGTGTTTCACACTAATGAAGGGTGGAGGTAAAAGTGCCAAGGATTTAAAGGCGGGCTTGGCTATATAGAAAATTGGAGGCCAGACTAGACTATAAAATGTTGTTTCAAGAAAAAGCTAAAAGAAAAAAGAAAAAGAAACCTGAAATATTGATGTCATTTTGAGAGTCCCTGGGCCCATAGCCACAAAGAATGTGCCATTCCTTAATCATGTTTGACAATCAACACTAAGGTCAGACTTAGATGGCAATGTCTCAGAGACTTTTCCTTCATAAACTTGTCTTTTTTCTTAATTACTTTTTCATGCTTTTTTTTTCAGAAAACAATAGAAAAGTTTTTTTTATTTCCTGTCTTTTTTTTAATAATTTATTTTTTATTTCTTCAAGTTACATCTCAATCACAATCCCCTCCCTACTCCCCCCTCCAGTCCCACCCTTCCACCCTCCTCCCCCTCAGCCCCCCAT
>CAJQZJ010012348.1:3856205-3871382 GCA_907164525.1 Lophiomys imhausi | reverse complement strand
AAAGAAAGAAAGAAAGAAAGAAAGAAAGAAAGAAAGAAAGAAAGAAAGAAAGTTAGTTTAAGGTAAAATTCCAAGACCAACCACCACACTGTTCATCTCATTGCTCCCAGTTCTTCTATCATTGTTCAAGTCTCATGCTTCTCTTTTGTTGCCACAGTTCTGGCTTTCTTTTAAGCTGTCACACTGTGTTAAAAAACCCCAAGGCCTTTGGTTTGATTTTTACTCTATGTCAGGGCTGAAATTTTGTCTTCTAGCCATGGCCCCACATCTATCTTAGTATGTTTTATTTTTTCTGTCTCACTCAAAGAACATTGCCTGAACTTATCACTGTATACTCAGACTAATGGAGTTTTTTGCTGCCCCCAAGTTTCTATCAGAGAATCTTATGTATTTTGCTTAAGAATTTTTTCCTTTACCTAATGTTACCTCAGTAATATAATTATTTATATGCTTATTATCTGTTATAATTCTGCCATATGAATTCTAAGATGGCAAATACTTTATTTAATTCTTTGCTTTAAATCCTGTGGTACACAATGGGAAGCCTATAAATATTTCTGACTGAGTAAATGTGCCTTATCATTTTATTGATGAGAAAAGTACATTATTGTGTGAAAAATGAGACTCTTTCTTCATCCGTAAGTGACACAAATGTTGAAAACACCTATGATGAAACTCTCAATGGCTTGTTAGCATTTTAATTTTACATATGGTTAGGTCCCCTTGTATATAGGGTCTGTATTCTTGAGTTTACAGCTATAAACAGAAGCTATTTGGGGGAAGAAGCCCTGTAAACACTTAAACAAACCATCCATTATTTAAAAATACAAGTCTTTGATATTAAGTGAGTGGTAGTTCAATTGTCATACTAATTCAACAGATAATCTAAACAGAAAAGCAATTTAAAAATGATTTTATCTAATTTTCCTTAAAATTTTTCTAAAACTGAAGCATCTGTTTTAAAAATTATAGCTTCTTAAGCACATGTTGGGGTAGTGAGGATGTATTTTAAACATACAATGCCCTCTCTATTCATTCAACATGGGATATCCCATAAATAAAATTTTTGGAAAGTTATTTAATTTTATTCATTGTTTCCTTAGGCCTATGGTTAAATAAATATTGGGATAGTCACATATTATAGTCAATATCAAGGCTGCTAATGTTTAGGCAACAAGTTTTGGATGTATGTGTATTTATATTTCATTAGTTTTCAATTCATTTAGATTCACAGAATTTACAGTTTTGTTTACATTGAAACAATGCACTTTGCTAGATCTTATTTATCTTATGATATAGCTGAGCATCCACTGACATGAATAAAGTTGATATCAGGACCCTGGCTAGACTTGGAGCAGATGGTGTAATAAACCATGTCCAGCCTGTTCTTCCAGGAGCATGCTCCGTTCCACACTCATTCAGAATAGAATTTGCAAACATGAATCAACCAAATCATTGGAAAATATATACTTTGAAAAGCAACACACAGATGACCTAAGTGGGAGGAAACATTGATAGACCAGCTTCCTTCCAGAAACTTGGTGTTGAGCCTGATGGTATGATCAAAATCAGGGGCCTACTACATGGAAAGAACAGTAAAAAACACAGGCCGGTATGTGTAATCCTCAGGGACACAGTGATGAGTGTTTTTCATGTGTTGGTCTGGATGGTAAAAATTAAGTCACACCAGGGCACATGAGTCAGCTCTGTGCATGCCTGTTAGGAATTCTTCCTTTGTTCTTCTTAGAGTCATATGGCTTTTTAGTGGCCTTTCTTTGCATAGTATAATAATCACCAGCAATGTGATTAACAATGTCTAATTCAGTTATTTCATCACATCAAAAGTAGTGTAAAATAGCTTTTCCATTGACTGGAAAGCTGCATTTGGTGGTTAAGAATGTATTAGACTTCAAAGGGCTCTATTGTCCAGATAATATGGATTCAGGCCAGCAGCACTGAAGTGCCTCTACTGTGCCTTCTCTTAAGTGGAGTCATCACCCATTATACCGGAGGGAAGGAAATGGTTTCCTTCGTAATCTACTCATGCTTTCTTTATCCAAATAGAAGGGATTGTGACCAGCTGTGCTGTATTTTCATTAAAGGCAGATAAATGAGGAAACATATTCATAATACATCAGGAAAATTCCAGTTTTTACTGAGAGCAAGTTGATTGTAGCCAGTATGTTTAGCTTCCTTTCAAGCTTATATAAAAGTATTGAAAGTCTTAAAAAATTGCTAGAAAAATCTAATATTTTAAATATGTGATTATATATTGCCTACTTAAAATAAGTACATTAGAGATGTATAAATAATAGACTCAGAAAATTTCAATGAGGAGAACATAAATATTTTATATTGTATCCTGGCAGTGCAAAAAATAGGTGCTTAATAAAGTTACACTAGATTATCATACTAATTATACATTTCTGTATTTATATTTTATGTTTATCATACTTTAGTTTCTCTAGAATCAGATCACAACATGAACACTTTTTTCAATAGTTTGTTAGGAAGTTTCACTGAAGTACCTGGTAGGATGTATGAAACTGCAATGCTAAAAGGAAAGAAGCCACTCAAGATCCTTAGAGTAGGCAAAACACTGCAAAATACAACTTGAATTCAGTAATCTAGAGAAGTCAGGATTTGAGATTCAGACCCTGCTTGAGAACCTATTGACAGCAAAATTTATGTAGAGAACAGTGGTTTCTGATGGTAACAGTTGTTTCCTGGATTGTGTTAGAGGAGATGACCCTGAAAATCTTAGAAGTGTTTAATAGTACTTCATCTCACTGCTATGGTCTAAGTCTTAAACATCTCCCACAGGTGGAGTTTTGGGTAGTTGGTTCTCAGCTTAAGCTGATGATTTGAAGATTGTTGGGGCCCGATGAACAGAAACATGTCACTTGTTTTGGGCTTTCATATGTTCTACACAACTGTGATTTCATCCAAAGTTTCTGCCTTCTGATTCACGCAGTGTAAATAAACCTCTACTGATGGGGTGATGTTATGCATTCTAAATGTTAATTAGTTGCTCCTGCTTGCTGACTATTACTTACATTGTCTCTGATTGGTTGAATAAATGCTGAAGCCTGAGATTGGACAAAGACAGAAGTAGGCGGGACTAAGGTGCAGGCTTCTGAGACAGAGAACATCTTGGGAAGAAGAAGCTTCCAGTAGATGAAGTAGAAGAATCCTCCAAGACAAGCAGCAAGAGCAGGAAGGAGGGCACACACCATGGGTTAAAGAAAGGAACATCATTCCATGTGGACTGGAACATCACCATGGTGTGGGAAATAGCAACCCAGGGGACATATGTATATATAGGGTCATATTTGGGGAATAGAATTAAGAGCTAGCTTAGATGGGTTAAGATTGCTCAATCTGGGTCAGGGCTTATTAAAATCCATGTGGTGTACGTGTGATCATTTATAATGCTGGATTAAGGATTAACAACTACTAACCAATTAAATATAATGTAAATACAAGTAAATTATTTAATTAGCCATTTTCTACAAATGGCACCTAATGTAATTTAATTTATTTTTTTCAACACTCTGCCACATGTTTCTGTAATAAACTCCAGTATGATCTATCAGACATAATGGATTAAAGGCTCTCTGAAACTGTGAAAAAAAATACAACTTGCCCCTTTGAAGTTGTTTCTGTTGGGCATTTTACTTGTGATGTAACATAACTAACATCTACCAATACCTACTTTACCATCGTGCAGCAAGAATTGTGGGGCTGGAAAGATGGCTTAGTGTTAAAAGCTTGTACTGCTGATTCACAGAACCTAATTTTAGTTTTCAGCCACTAAGTAACGTGGCTCCCTACCACCTGAAACTTCAGCTTCAGTGTATCTAAAACATGGTTGTCACAGGCACCAGGCTGTATGTGCACATATATACACACAGACACACACATTCACACAGTTAAAAAGAAGATAAGTCTTAAAAAAATAATAATTAGTTCATGACGGCAATTTCCAAACCTGAGTCATTATCACTGGGTTTAATGTCATCAACTTCATTGCATCACAGTGTGCTTTGGTTAACTTGACAAAATATCAAAGAAAAGATCAAAAAGTATTATGGAACAATGAAATTAGGATTTGTGTGCTACTTTTGACCCTGTAAAAATAAAAGTCTGGAAGTCATGCACTTAGGTTCTTGGAATGGATCACACAGAAGGGGGGTCATAACCTCCACATGTTTCCTTTCTGGCATATCATAGAAGAATGCCAGAAATAAACAATTCATCATGTTCTTGTAGCATCAACATACCAAAATCACCTTTAAAAGCCATTTGTTGCTTTGTCACATTGAACTGTAAGAAATAATGTTCCTGGTTATTTTGACCAATAGAACAAACAAACATACAAAAAACCCCAAAACAACAAAAACCCAAAACAAGCAAACAAATAAAAACAGCAGAATGTAACAGAATGATGTGAGCTATATGTTTTGTGATGACAAATCACATTCCACTAAATGCATTTAATTTTTAAATTCTCAATCCATTGTCCTTATACTCATTTATGGCTTTGAAAAATTGAAAAAAAAAATCACCCATGTCTTTGAATTTTGCCTGACTTTATGTCAAAATTAAATTGTACACCTGAGTATTAAATAAAAATAATCTTTCATAAAGCTCTTCAAACGTAATATCATCAGAAAATTATAGAAAGTCACAACTAGTTAAAATGCAGAGAACAGCTGAATGTGGTATGCCCATCACCAGTGGATACATGTACAGTGCAAATCCTACACCTAAGACTCAGTGGACATCACTGAAGAGGGGTGGTAGCTGAAAGACTGTAGAAGACAGAGGTGCAGGAAGTCTGATGCAAGATTATGTCTTCTAGAGTTGATAGGAAAGCATGGAATCTCAACAAAATGATTGCCTAGCTAAACTTACACAATGACAGCACAGTTGACATGCCAATGTGTGTGAGAGAAATCTCACAAGAGCCATCTCTAGGTGAAGAGCTACAGATAATTAAAAACTGCTGAGAAAAGCAGAATTATTTTTCCCCAGGAATGCCTGCCTCCCCACCAAAATGGCTATCTAATCCAAAAATTTAAAATACTTAAACACACACACACACACACACACACACACACACACACACACACACACACCACAAACAATGCTGTCTGGATTAAGAAGGTTGTGTTACTTGATGTATTCACATACGTATCACACTAATGATTTAAAAGTAAGAGGTCATGGATTTGAGAGAGAGAGTGAGAGGCATGGGAGGAGTTCAAATGAGAATAATTATGTTTAAATGAATAATTTTAAAAAAGAGTAGTAGCAAGTTGAATGAGCAAGAAAAGTTGAAAGGGGGTTCCTGAAGGGGAGAAACAGGAGGAAACTTGATAGTATCTAGGACTAGGTAATGAAGATAATGGCTAGATAATGAAGGTTCAACCATGTGGCGAGTGATCTTATATATGTAATTCTGCATTGCTAATGTTGAGTGTGATGCAAATATGGTGACTTATTCTGAAAAAATATCTAAATAGTTTGCAATTCAGCAAAATAATCAGTGAAGAAAATTCAGTCAACTAAGATACAAGTATTATACTTTGTCCAACACCTATGTAACAGAAGTGTTCCTTTACCATCTGACTAGGGTTACCATTCAACAGGCCAAAAACCAAGCTAATTGGTTGCAGCCTCTTAACTGTAGTGCAAATGTGTCCCCAAAGTCTTGCAGGATTTTACAATTGTTAGAATAGCCTTTCTAGCAGATTTGCTCTGCAAATTCTGTGGAATTTAAGCTTTATTCATGAATAGTGAAAGTACTGCTTTCATTTATATAAGAAGGATGAAAAAGTTCTGATTTGTAATATATCCAAGAAAAGTTTTATATGTTAGCTACAACATATTTATTGCTTTCTTTGGGATGGGTCCTAACATTCACAGGGCTTTTATTCAGAAAAAGTACCAGGTAGAAGGTCTGTGACAGAGCCAGATTGCTACAGAATTGGGGGATATTTATGAGAAAGGTAAAGGAAGCCTTCATGGACAATGAGGTCAGAAAGCATTGCACTAGAAGTTTAGCTGTTCTCTTAAATTGTTGTGCAGCAATTTCTTCCAAGAGAAAACCATACATCTTGGAGGAAAGATCATTAACATAGTGTCCTATATCAGCTCCTGACAACACCCCCCATTCATTAGTGGCAAGCTAACCATTGGGCAAGAAAAAGTTATTGCTTCAACTATAAACAGAATGCTGTCTGAAAGCTTGGAAGCAGGTAAGTCAATAGCCTAGCTCTGCCAAGACAGGATGCACAAGTCCTTCATAATTCCTACTTTACAGTTAATGTCTGTCAGTCTTTTGGGGCCAAAAGATAGAAGACAGATGCTCTAACATTATAGAGAGAAGATGGTGATTGTCCAAGTAGTCAGTAGTCTGTCATTTCTTAGTTTTGGAGGCTGCTTGTTCTGCATTTCCTGTTTATTCAGATATATTTAGCCTTCTCAGGTCTCTGATATGGTCGAAGACTAGATAGTTAAAATCTCAGTTAAATTTTAAGTTGTTTAGGAATTAAAAGGATGTTTTAGGTCTAAGAAGATATTTTTAAGTTTGTAATGTGAGCTAGGATGGAAGTTGATTTAGGTATAGAACTTTAAACTCATCGAGATAAATGGTAGAATATTATTAGTTGCCAATTACATATGCACTGGATAATGGGAATGTATGTCATACCTTGTAGCCTTATAGTTTTCATTATTGTTATTGTTCTTATTGTTTTGTACTGTATTTACTGTTATAAGAAAAATAGCCTTTTATTGGACAAAAGGGGGAGATGTTGGGAAAAATGTTGTAAAGAAAAAAAGAATAGAGTAATAACTGCTCCAAAAAAAAAAAAAGATAGCATGTTCTGAAAGTGGTGAAACATTTCACCCTACAGGGAAGCTCTTTAATCTGAGGAAGTAAACAACGCAGAGAAACTCTATTGGATAAATGTATGTGTATATATATATATATACATATGTCTTAGCCAGTCTGAGGTGTTCCCACATAGTGGAATCAACAAATATAAGTTACCTATTTGCTCTTTTGTTTGTAGCCAAGTTCTGTAGGAGGCCTTTCCAGACTATCAGTTTGGATTGAAGACTTAGTTTTCCTTCCTGTTGACATAAACAACAACAACAACAACAGCAACAAAACAAAACAAAAACAAAAAAATTTCTCTCTCAAAACAACATTACTTTTGCCCTCCATTTTGAAATCATAGTAGCTATACATTTATTAAAATTAAAAGTACTTTGTTCTGCTATATTTTGATTTCACTTAAAGGAGATAAATGAAACCATCATTATTATTAACATCTTAATTATTATTACATATATACGGCTATATATAATCATTCTTATGTTGAAAATTCAGCCTAAGATTGTATGGAGTTTAAGTGTTCTCCTCTACAGTTGCCATAAATATATTAATTGATTGAGAGGTTTTTCTGTGTTGTTCTTGCTGTTTGTAGATTATGTTGGCCTCAAACTCACAAGAAACCTATCTGTCTCTGTCTTTGTCTCTTACGTTTTGGGATCAAAGGTATGCATTTATATTTCTTCTTTCCTTTTATTCTTTCTTCACAGATTTAATTTCTATGAGGATATATATATATCCTCATAGAAGGATATATATATATATATATATCCTTATTGGAACATGGTTTCTCTATGTAGCTTGGGCTGCCTTGATTTGCTCTTTAGAGCTCTGTTGATTAGGTTAGCTTCGAACTCACAAGGAACCTTTTTTTTTTCCTTATCTCCCAAGTTTTGGGATCAAGGTAAAATTTAATTCATTGAATTACCTTTATTAAACAATAATATAAGCATTTTTTTATTAGTCTGAGTTCCAATTCTGCCATGGGAGCCCCATTCTTGAGAAAATTGGTTTAGAGTAGTTAATTGTTGGTGATGGGAGGTATGTAGCTTCCATGTTCCTCCCTCAGTTTAACTCTGGGTCCTCAATTGACTAACAGAACATATCTCTTTTGGGACAAAATACCTCATGGAAACAGTTCTCCTGTGTGTGCCCCATACCTAAGGAGACTGGCTTGTCACCCCTTTCTCTGTATATAAATTTAAGACTATGGGTATTTATCCATTAGATCAATAAGGACATTATTATTTATTACCAAGGAAAAAATTATCATAGTACCTTCAAGGTACAAAATGTCCCTATGTTTGAATGACAGTGTCTTTTGCCTTACAGAAGCTTTTCAGTTTCATGAGGTCCCATTTATTGATTGCTGGTCTTAGAGCCTGAGCTGATGGTGTTCTGTTTAGGAAGTTGTCACCTGTGCTGATGAGTTCGAGGGTTTTCCCCACTTCTCTTCTAGTAGATTTAGTGTACCAGGCCTTATGTTAAGGTCTGGGTAAACATCTAAATGATTCCTCACCAAAACATAGGACATCTCCTCATCTATGTTCATAGCAGCTTTATTTGTAATAGCTAGAAACTGGAAACAACCCAGAGGTCTCTCAACCGAGGGATGGATGAAAAAGCTGTGGTGCATCTACACAATGGAATACTACTCAGCTATCAGAAACAATGAAATTATGCAATTTGCAGTCAAATGGATGGAACTAGAGAAACTCATCCTGAGTGAGCTAACCCAGACTCAGAAGGATGCACATGGCATCACTTATAATTGGATTTTAGCCATATAGTACAGGATAACTATACTAGAGCCAATGCACCAAAGGGAACAGGAACATAGATTTGTCACCTGTCAATGAGACACTTTGCCCTAGTGGTGCTGCCTTGTAGGTCCCCAGTGTATGAGGAGGCTCTTAGCCCTCATATGACTGCTGAACTGGGGTGGGGAACTGATATGTAGGGACACTCCACTCCAGGGGAGTAGGATGGAAGGGATAGGGGGTAGAGAGTGGGAAGACGGGACTGGGAGGGCTAGACTAGAAAGAGGGCACAGTGATGGAGATGTAACCTGAAGTAATAAATAAACATTTAAAAATTTGCTATTATGACTCACAAATATTAGAAATAACTTTGCTTATCATTATAGTTTTAATAACAAAAGGGTACAAATCAATACCTTTAAATTACATTGAGATAAATCTGGAAAAGTACAAAGAAAGTTTCTTTGTCTCAGAAACAATGACCAACCAGGCACAAATATTCATCAATATGCAAAATATTCATAACAAGGAAAAGTTACAGTAGTTTCTGTGTCCAGGATTTTTGTGGAGTTTGTTCTCACATAAACATAACTGGTTAAATTACTAGCTGTTCATTTGAACACAGGTAACTAGCCTTTTTACCCTCACCAGTGGTCAGCCTGCTATCCCATGATTCAAATCTCCTCAATCCTTTCTCCTCCTTTTGATATTTCTGGGATAGTCCATTTCCCTCTTGAATCATCTTGGATCAAAAAACAACCTAGAGAGTCACATGGCAAAGGAACTTTCTCTGTAACTTAAGAAATTTCTAGGATTAACCTACTACTTCTCAGAAACTGTGGAAAAATGAGCAACAAAATAAACTAGACTCCACATGCTCCTGCTTTTTCTCTTTTATACTGGTAATTTCTCACTGTCTGTTGCTGCTTCTTTCTCAACTGTTCAGTACCTCCTTCAGGACTGTGCAGAATTTAATCCTGTTCCTCTCATTACTCTGTATTTATCTTTCCAGTTTCATGTGTTTAAGTATCATTTTCTATGCTGAAACATTACCAATTTTGATGTGAAGTCCAGACTTTCTTTGAATCTATAATCATGCAGGAAAGTACTTACATGACACTTGACTTGAATGTCTAATGTACATCTCAAACCTTACAAGCTCCAGAATTCAGTTGTGATCTTTTCCTATGAACTTACTCTACTTGGTCTTTAATCTACTTCTTTTTTACACTTCCATTCTTAATATCTAATATTAAATCATAGCTCACTTGTATTAAATTAACACTTATTCATTTTCTTGTTTCTTTCTCTTTCAACAATATATTCACAACATAGAATACTACCGAGTCCTTTCCATTCTTATTTGATTATGTTATTATTCTGCTTGAAGATTTTCATTGGGTTTCAATCAAATTCCAACAAAAACCTAAGATCTTTCTCCTAGAGAGCCTGAGTACCCATATATATATATGAAATACATATGTATGTGTATATAATATACATAATATACATATATATGTATATCATATATGGGCATATATAATGCCACATATATATATATATATAATTTTCATTCTCTGACTTCATTGTTTAGTTCTCTAACCATGATCCTTAGCATATTAGTTTTTCTTCAAGTAACTGTGAAAGCTACCCATCATTTTTCTAATTTCTCTCACATATTTCTCATGCTTAGAATGATCACCCTGGAAAACAATGTCCAGCCTGGAAAGATACTCATAATAATAAAAAAGTAGCACTTTTATCTTATTAGCAATCAATCTTTGTCTCATTAGATATAAGGGGTGCCAAATAGGAAGGAATTCATGTCTGGTACCATTAATATAGCCAACTACCCATAGCTGGTGATCTTGGACCTTGGAGAACCTACTAATGCCCGTTTCTTAAGCCAACTGCATTATAAAACGCATCCTTATACCTAGAGATAAATATATCTCTCATCCCTCATGAAAGAAGCTTTTCCTTTTTGCAACAGATAAAGACTGTTATATATACCCACATCTAGTCAATATGCAGTGAACAAAAGACCGTGGGATACCCAACCTCAAATGATACATATACAACACAACTCCTATACATGGGCTAGTCATTGGCCAGCCATTCCTTCAATCTCTACTCCATCATAATCCCTGCATGTCTTGTAGGCAGAATAAATTTTGGCTAGAGGATCACCAAGGAAGAAGGAGGAGAAAAACTTAAAAAAATTATTAATTCAAGTTAAATCTTGATCATATCCCCCTCACTCCACCCTTCCCAATTCTACCTTCCCATTTCTTCCTCCTCTCTCTCCTATCCTCTTTGGATGAGGGAGCTCTCACATGTCAACCCCCCTCAGTTCTTCAGACACATGATGGCTAAAAGCTTCCTCTTACTCTGGGGCCCAACATGGCATCCAAGCCAGGGTAAAGTATTTGTCTAACAGGCAACAAAGTCCATGACTGTGATATCTACCCACTTGCTAAAGGATCTGTATGAAGACTAAGTTGCATATCATCTATATGTATAGTGTGGTTAGGTCTAGTCTAAAATTTTTTATTCTTCTTTTGATTAGTGTTCTCTGTAAACCTCTAGGGTTGGTTGGACATGTTGATTTTCATGTGTTGTTCTTGTCCTTTCTGGGATTCTCTATGCCTCCTCCCTGTCTAATATAAGACTCCCAGATCTTCACTTAATGTATGACTGTGTGTTTTAGCATCTGATTGATCTGCTACTTGGTGGAATTTCTCATAGGATAGTTATGCTAGGTTCCAGTTCCTTTGAGTCTGTGGGTTGTAAGATAGTTATCCTGTACTATATGGCTAAAATCCAGTTATAAGTGAATAAGTGGCACATATTTCTATCTGAGTCTGGGTTAGCTCACTCAAGATGAACTTTTCAAGTTTCATCCATTTGGTTGAATATTGCATAATTTTCTTGTTTCTGATAGCTGAGTAGTTTTCCATTGTGTAAATGTGCCACAGTTTTTTGTTTATTTTGTTGTTTTTAGTTTTTTAGTCCATTCTTTGGTTGAAGAGCATCTGGGTATGTTCTAGCTATTATGAATAAGGCTGTTATGAATATAGTTGAGCACATGTTCTTATGGTATGGTGAAGAATCTTTTGGATATATGCCAAGGAGTGGTATGGTTTGGTTGTGAAATAGAACTATTCCCAATTTTCTGAGATATTGCCAAATTGATTTCCAAAGAGGTTTTAAATGTTTGCATGTGCACCAACAAGGAGGAGTGATCCTCTTTCTCCATATCCTCACCAGCATGTGATGTCATTTGATTTTTTGATCTTAGCCATTCTGACTGGTGTGAGGTGGAATCTCAGAGTTGTCTTGAGTTGCATTTCTCTGATGACTAAGGATGTTGAACATTTCTTCAAGTACTTCTTGGCCATTAGAGTTTCCTCTTTTGTGAATTCTTGGTTTAGCTTTGTATCTCATTTTTTTATTAGATTATTTAATTTGTTGGTGTTTAATTTCTTGAGTTCTTTATATGTTTTGGATATTAACTCTCTGTCAGATGTGGGGTTGGTGAAGATCTTTTCCTAATCTGTAGGCTTCCATTTTGTTCTAAAGTCAGTGTCCTTTGCCTTACAGACTTTTCAGTTTTATAAGGTCCCATTTATTGATTGTTGGTCTTAGAGCCTGAGGTATTTGTGTTCTGTTCAGGAAGTTGTGACCTGCGCCAATGAGTTCAAGGTTTTTCCCCACTTGAGGAGAAAGACTTTTAATAGCTAGAGAATCAGATCAAGATATTTTCTCTGAGATTGTGTTTTAATATGTAATGAGGAAGCTACATCCATGAAATACCAACTACATTGTTTCCTAAACAATATCTAAATATTGACAATTCACAAGGAAATGCCAAGGTAGATTGGAAAAATCACACATAACTCTAGTTCTAGATGAAGAACTACAGGCAAGTACTAGATAATGAGAGAGGAAATATCAGTCTTCTTCAGTGACAGGCACCCTGATAGTTAATCCGATCCCAAGTTGTAAGCTCTGAACAAACATGCATATCAACAACAGTAAATGGAGTCATAAATTGTGTTACGGCATCCTGTAGTGTGTGTGTGTGTGTGTGTGTGTGTGTAAAAAAACAATAGTTAAAGAATAGGTCAATAATATGAGAGAGAGGAGAGAACATGAGAAGAGTTAGAAGGAGGAAAGGGAATGTTGAAAATTGTGTAACTACAGTATTCATGTACATAAAAACCTCAAAATTAAAATAAAAATTTAGTAAAATTATTTTTAAAAAATAAAAGAATTCTTAAGTGTATGCACTGCATATTCCACAGTTTCCTTTGCATTTGTGCTCAAATGCCACTTTACTAATAAACTTTTCCTCATTATGCTTTCAAAATTTGGCAACTTCTTTAGTGACTCCCTTTCACTTTCCTGGGTTATGTTGCTGTTCATTGAATTTATCCTTGTGTCAACATTTGTTCATTTACATTTTGATAATTTTACTGTCAATCTCCCCATACTAGAACAGTAGGTCCACTAAGCAAAATATTTTTGTTTGTTTTCTGATTTTTAGACTACTTCATTTCAAGTTGTTTGAATGAGTGGCATTTGACCTTTTGTATGTAGGTGGACAATGCATTTTTATTGAATGCATTAACAGGTGTTTATTCTGACAAACTCTGATTTATTATTTCTGTGTTAATAATATCCAAAAGTACAGATGTAGGATCATTTGTACCACCTTCAGAATCCTGACCATTTTTCTTGTTTGGTACATTTCTAATATAAAATTTAGAAGTACATTCATTTTCAAAATCATATATACTTGGATTCTAATTTGAAATGCATGAAATTTATAGACATTTAGAAAGTATTGGCACTTGCAAATTTTCTAAAGCTCAATATTAATTATATTATTTTTCTTCTATTAAAAAATTTTTCACAATATTCTCTAAGAGTACCTTTAGAGAGAAATAAATGAATACACATAGTTGTATTAAGTTACTTTCATATTTAACTACAAATTGCAAAGAACGTAGACTTTGTCTTGCTTTCCTAAAGAAAAAGGTGAATATTAATGACTTTTGATGTATTCAGCAAACTAAGCCTGTGAAGGTGAGCAGCCACCAGGCTGCAATCTAGTGTGGCAGAGAAAAGAACATAGCCTGTGTGTCCGTCACGACTACTATGCTAGAGCTGGGGTCTTGTGGGTTCACATAATGGTAACTTGTATAAATTACTGTAGGCTGGGCAAATCCTGTGAGTTACAAGTTTTTAAAAGCCTCCTACCAGGAATGCACTGTACCCATCTTTCCTGGACTTCATTTTTATTTCTCCATTGGGATCTCAGGATAGAACTCCCACCATGCCTCTGGCTTGGGCAGCACAAATGTCCTCATTCTAAGTCATGTACAGCTCCCTGCAGAGAACTAATCTGAAGAGGTCTCCTCAGAGACCCATTAGCAAAAATATTTTTTACCTCTAGCTCCTCTAGCCGATAGGACTAATAACAGAAGTTTTTGTGTTGTGTGTTGAAGGGAGGCAAGCCAGTCTTTTGTAGAACATAGGGAAGGCTACCTAATCATTGAAATTAGGGTAAACATCCATAAAATCGTTCTTTTTCTTTCTTGATAATATCTCCTCAATAGAAAAACTCCTATACAAAAGGAAGGATGTAGAGATACCAATGCATGCAAAAGACAAGAAAGGCATAGTCTGAGGACTGGAGACATATACCAGACCAAGGTCAGAAGACCAGCATTGGAATCATATCACATGGTATTTAAGGTGATTCATAGTTATTAATTATTATTGTCCATGATTATTTTTCTAAGGACTTTAGCAGAAAAAAGTGTTCCTGTAGGAATAGGTGAGCAGCAAAGTTAGCAGAAAGATAGCAAGGTGAAGAAATAATTTATATGAAATGCTAGAATCAAGATACTCTGTGACATAAACAAATCCCAGTTTTAGTGGTTATATGTATAAACAGGCATTGTCAAAGAAAGACTTAGAAAGCTTGAGGTTGTTCTATGGGAATTCTCCAACTTTAGTTCACAGGGAAAGAGAACTGTTTGGTTATAAGCTTACTTGGAGCACATTTTTAAATTGGGAATATAGATTCCTCAAGAAATTGTTCTCATTAGTGCTGAGCAATTATGGAGTTTAGAAATGAGAAACTATGGGCCTTTGAAGGTAGTAATGTTTAGTATTTTTTTTGATAAGTACTTTATTTTTTTTCAAGTTACATCTCAGTCACAAACCCTTCCCTATTCCCCCTTCTTGTCCCACCCTTCCACCCTCTTCCCCCCCCCAACAGCTTCTCTTTTCATTCCAAAAAATGGTTCTTTCTCTTATAACAGTAAATTCTATACAAAACAGCAGAATTAAATATGCCACATTTATGAGAGTTAAATGGCCCGGTATACCTTCCCAATGTCCAGTTCATACATATTTGGCTCCTGACTTTAACCTTCTACCTTCTAACCATCTCCATGAGTTTAAAGTTCTATAACTGACTTAGTTTTCATACTAACTTGC
>CAJQZJ010012348.1:3832965-3855805 GCA_907164525.1 Lophiomys imhausi | reverse complement strand
TTTCTCTCCATACATTCCAGCATCAGTCTTCAGCCTTTTGGTCCTGTATTGTTTATGAAGGTGTTACTGCTTAGGAGTTACAATGCTGGTGTCAGAAATCAAGAAAGTAAAACTGTTCACTATAAAGACAGAAGATAGCAGAGATTCTTAATGAGTAAGTTTAAGGAAGTAGTCTCATAGTTTGAGTAGACAAAAGACATTCAGTCTTAATATTGTTGCACAGTAAGAAGGCCAGACTGACTTTCGTAGTATACATGCAAAAGATGAAACACTGTTATGTCCAAACTCTATTCTATACCATGGAAAGAGTAAACAAATAGGAATGGAACTGAATATCAAGAACACTATCACTATGCAAAAGAAGCCCTATCTCCAAATAACTGTAACACAAGACAAAAAGTGATTAGTTCTAGAGGAATTATCATGCTGCTCAGATATGTACTGCTCAGAAATAAACAAAGGTTTAGTAAATACAGCAGGGAGCATTAGAAGCAGGCAGTGTGGTGATAGTCTCAGAGTTCACTACTACCTATAAACTGGGGTGCTGTGACGGTATAGTCACACAAATCTGCTTAAGATAAAATAATAGTTACCTGAAGACATTAAAGAAGGCTTAGTGCAATATGACCTCAGATTTGTATGTACATCTGTATTCATGACTGCATGAATATCCCTGTATGCTAAATTAATTTTCCTAATTATATTTCATAGTTTTAACTACAATACCTATTTGATTCTAGAAGTCACTATTTCCCTAGAGCTTATTATATGAATGGAAAGTTGAGATGGAATCTAGACACTGTGAGGGAGCACTTCATTTAGACAAAATAATGTAAATAGAATAGGCCATGTGAATTCAACATAATAAAGTCCAATATGAAATAACTGAAAAGAGTAATGTAGAGAAAAGGAGGGATGAGGGAGGGTGAAATAGGTGAAAGAAGGAAGAGAAAAAGGGAAGGAGTAATAGAGGGATATTGAGGGATAGAATGAGATGGGAGAGAAAAAGGAGTATGGATGAACAAACAGAAGGATGTACAGAGATAAAGTCAGGTGAAAAAGACAGAGAAAGAGACAGGGTGTTCATATATGCTAAGCATTCTGCAGCTGTAGCCCTTGTACTATCCAGGCCTCTCTCTTCATAATAAATATCAATCAGGTTCTTCTGAACCATGTTCTGGGCATCCTGTTTCTGGAATCATGAGCATTTTAGAAGTAGTAACACATGAATACACTTAAAAATGGGTGGAGAGAAATATCTGGCAATCATCCCATTCAGGGAATAAGTAAGAACTAAGTTCATTGTGACATAAGTGATTTTAAATATCAGAAAGGCTACTATATAGAGCACTAAATTTTAAATAATTCCAACCAGGACTCAGTGATTTTCAGAATTGAGAGGGTAGAGCAGACAGTAACACTTCCTTCCAGTATCAAAAGAGTGTTTCATCTTCAGTTTATAAAATACTATTCAGGATAAAGCAGATACTAAGGTTATAATTTCTGAATAAGTACATCTATGAAAAATTAGCATAAGAAAATAGTCACAAAGTAGAAAATTGTCATTTAATAAAATGAACAAAATAAATCGTCATTCTTGTCAGAGTTTATTTGACTTAACTTTTTTAATAACATTTATTAATTCAAGTTACATCTTAGTCTCAGCCCCCTACCTCCTCCATTGTAGGTTCCACTCTCCCACCCTCTACTCCCACTCCCATCTGTCCTTCTCCTCCAGTGTGGAGGGCCTCCACATATCAGCCCCTCCACTGCTCAGTTCATCAGTCATATGAGGGCTAACAGCTTCTTCTTGCTCTGGGGCCTGTCATGGCACCTCATCTAAGGTAAAGTTTCCCACTAATAGGTAGTAAAGCCCATCATTGAGGTTGCCTCTCCCCCCACCCCCCAGCTAAGTGATTTGTATGTCAACAAAGTTGTCTATCATCTATATTTGTATAGGGGGTCTAATTCTAGTCTAAGCTTTTTTCTTATTCTTTTGGTTAGCATTTCAGTCTCTGTAAGCCTAGATTGATTGGTTCTGTTGATCTTCATCTGTTGATTATGATCCCTCTGGGTCTCTCTATTCTTCCTCCCTCTCTTATATATGGCTACTAGAGCTCCACCTAATGTTTGATTGTGTGTTTCAGTCTTTGTTTTGTTCTGTTGCTGGGTGGCATTGCTCATAGGATAGTTATGCTAGGTTCCTGTTCCTTTAGGGCTGTGTGTTTTAGAATCATTATCCTGTAGTATATGGCTAAAATCCAGCTATGAATGAAGGCATGCCATGTGTGTCTTTCTGGGTCTGAGTTAGCTCACTCAGGATGAGCTTTTCTAGTTCCATCCATTTGACAGCAAGTTTCATGATTTTCTTGTTTTGGATAGCTGAGTAGTATTCCATTGTGTAAAATATACCACAGTTTTTGTTTGTTTGTTTTTTAATCCATTCTTTGGTTGAGGGACATCTGGGTTGTTTCCAGTTTCTAGCTATTACAAATAAAGCAGCTATGAACATGACTGGGCTGATGTCCTTGTGATTTGGTGAATAATCTTTTGGATATATATGCCCAGGAGTTATGGTATGGCTGGGTCTTGAGATAGAATTTGAGGTAGTACCACTTTTTTGAGATATCAGCAAACTCATTTCCAAAGTGGTTGTACAAGTTTGTACACCCATGAACAATGGAGGAATGTTTCTCTTTGTCCACATCCTTGCCTCCATGTGCTATCACTTGAGCTTTTGATCTTAGCCATTCTGATGGAAGTGAGATGGAATCTCAGAGTAATTTTGAGTTGCATTTCCCTGATAATTAAAGATGTTGAGAATTTCTTCAAGTGTCTCTTGGCCATTAGAAATTTCTCTTTTGTGAATTCTTGGTTTAGCTCTGAACCCTATTTTTATTGGATTATTTGGTTTCATGGTATTTAATTTCTTGAGTTCCCTGTAATTTTTGGATATTAGCCCCTGTCATATGTGAGTTTGGTGAAAACCTTTCCCAATCTGTAGACTGCCATTTTATTCTAATGTCAATGTCCTTTGCCTTACTGAATCTTTTTAGCTTTATAAGGTCCCATTTATTGATTGTTGGTCTTAGAGCCTCAGGTATTGGTGTTCTGTTCAGGAACTTGTCATGTGCCCCAATGAGTTCTAGTCTTCCCCCTACTTTCTTTTTTATTAGATTTAGTGTGTCTGGTTTTATGTTAAGGTCTTTGATCCACTTGGACTTAAGTTTTGTGCAAGGTGATAAATATGGGTCTATTTGCAGCCTTCTGCATGTTGACATCCAGTTAGACCAGCACCATTTGTTAAATAAGCTTTCCTTTTTCCATTGTACAGTTTTGGCTTCTTTGTCAAAAATTAAGTAACCAAAGGTGTGTGGGATTATTTCTGGGTCTTTTACTCGGTTCCATAAATCTACCAGTCTGTTCTATGCCAGCACTATGTTGTTTTTATTACCATTGCTCTGCAGTATAGCTTGAAGTCAGAGATGGTGATATCTCCAGATTTTTTTTTTTTTATTGCATAGGATTAACTTAGCTATTCTGAGATTTTGGTTTTTTCCATTTGAAGTTGAGAATTGTTTTTCCAAGAATTGTGCTGGTATGTTGATAAGAATTGCATTGAATCTGTATATTACTTTTGTTAATATGGCCATTTTCATTATGCTGATCTTACCTATCCATGATCATGGGAGATCTTTCCATCTTCTGATGTCCTCTTCAATTTCTTTCTTCAAGGAGTTGAATTTCTTGTCATATACGTCTCTTACTTCTTGGTTAGAGTTACCCCCAGGTATTTTATATGGTTTGTGGCTATTGTGAAGGGAAAGGCACTGTCATGCAAACAAAACAGCAACCTACAGATTGGGAAAAAAAATCTTCACAACCCCCACATCAGACAGGGGGCTAATATCCAAAATTTACAAAGAACTCAAGAAATTAAATGCCAAGAAACCAAATAATCCATCAAAAAATGGGGAACAAAGCTAAACAGCGAATCACAAAGGAAGAATCCCTAATGGCTGAGAGACACTTGAAGAAATGCTCAGCATCCTTAATCATCAGAGAAATGCAACTCAAGATAACTCTGAGATTCCATCTCACACCTGTCAGAATGGCTAAGATCAAAAGCTCAAATAATAGCACATGCTGGTGAGGTTGCAGAGAAAGGGAAATACTCCTCCATTGCTGGTGGGAGTGCAAACTTGTATAACCACTATGGAAATCATTCTATTGATGTATTAGAAAACATGGAATACCTCAAGACCCAGCCATACCACTTCTGGGTATAAATCCAAAGGATTCCTCACCAAACCACAAGGATGTTTCCTCATCTATGTTCATGGCAGCCTTATTTGTAATAGCTAGAAACTTGAAACAGCCTAGATGCGCCTCAACTGAGGAATGGATTAAAAAAAAAAAAAAGCTGTGGTACATCTGCAGAATGGAATGCTACTCAGTCATCAGAAACAACAAAATCATTAAATTTCCTGCCAAATGGATGGAACTACAGAAGCTCATCCTGAGTGAGCTAACCTAGACTCAGAGAGATGCACATAGCATCTATTTACTTATAATTGGATTTTAGCCATATATTACAGGATAACTATACTACAACTAATGCACCAAAGGGAACAGGAACATAGACTTTGTTACATGTCAATGAGATACTTTCCCTAGTGGTGCTGCCTTGTAGTCACCTAGTGCATGAGGAGGCTCTTGGCATTCATATTACTGCGAACTGGGGCGGGGGACTGATATGCAGGGACACTCCACTCCAATGGAGTGGGAGGGAAGGGATAGGGGGTAAAGGGTGGGAGGGCGGGACTGGGAGTGTTGGAAAGAGGGCACTGTGATGGAGATGTAATCTGAAGTAATAAATAAACATCTTTTATTTATAAAAGTCAGGAGATACACTTGAAGAAGTTCTCTTTAAGAAAAATTAATTCTAAGATTGATGGATACATATACATCATACCCTATCATACTTATGTATCTACCCATGAAACATGAAAACAGTTTCTAATACAAATCAGACTCTCTAAAATAGTGAAAGTCACAGCATTTGCCCTGGCTGTGTGGCTTAAGTATTTGCCATGCCCTCTATACTTGATTACCGTACAAAATCACTACTTTCTGGGATCTGCATCATTTCATCGTGGTATTTTTTTTTTTTTACCATCTATTGTTTGCTATAGATCATTGAACTCCATTGTTCTTTACACTTCCAGACAACCATTTTCCTCTGCTACAATCATGGAAAGAGTAACATTAAATTCTGAGAATGAGTTGCTCTGTCCTAGGTAATATCCATGAACTAATTATCACAGGTTCTCACTTCAGTCTCAGTCAACTCTACAAAATATTCTGTGCCCGAGATTCCTGCCTGAAGACAAAACTTTTTAGCAACTATAATTATTAATAACTATAAACAGCAATTACCTAAAAACTAGCCCTATTAATAACTATAAACCTCTAGTATCCTAACAACTAACCATAACCCTTTAGAAGGATACAGTCTCAGGTGCAGGTCCCCATGCATAGATTCTTGATGACAACTGTTTATCTGTCTGTCTGTGGGAACACATCTGGCATAGGTCCTTGAAGGCAATTGCCTATCACATTGCTATGGCAGCTTCACTTCAGCTTAGGCTTGAGGCCTTCTTTTCTCTGTGGACTTCAGCTGCCCATAGGCCAACAAAGTCAGTTTGTCTTAGCCAATCGTTCTGCTGTAACTGTTGGGGGGAGCAGCCAGCCATGGTTCTACTCAGTTTGTTCTTTTAACTGTCTGAACCTCTCAGGGAAAATACTGTCCCACCTCAGGGCCAAGGCTTCTCTCTCACAGGCTTGGACCTAACCTTATTTGCAGACCTGCATTTGAGGTCTGTTTTTCAATAAACACTTGGCTCCAGCAAATGGCATATGCTGCTTCACTCATCATCACCTCTAGTGTCTGGGCTCCACCATGTTGTCTCTTGTAATTTCAAATGCCTTCAGCCTAATCTGGACTCAGTCCACTTCTGTCTCTATTTAGCATCTGAAAGTAAGTTCAAGCCAGAAACCCTTTTTTTAGTCCACATGATGCCATGCCAGGTGCCCACGGGTGCCAGGCTGATCTTCATGCCCCTTTAAAGAGGTTGTATCAGAAGCCCCTACATATTCACTAAAGAAATCTAACTCTCATTACACATCACAACATTGCTTTTACAACAATATAATGATGATGGCATCACTGCTACAAAAATGCTTTGTTTTTTGGCTTTCCTACAAAGATAGACTTAAATGTAACTTGGTATAGTATACCTTCTTCAATTGTTCCTCACAGTACATATTTTTACTATATTCCTTTTGATTGTCATGTCTGATATGATATGTATCAAAGCAACTCCACTCTTCTCTTTACTGCCCTTGCTACTCTAGTAAATCACATATGACTAGAAGCTCTCCTATAGAGACTGCTAGACTGAAGTGAGTTACTGAATACAAAAGAAAACATTAAAGAATCATGTGTATGTACATGTACATATATGTGCCTGTACACAATGAAGAAAAGTCTCAGAATAGAATTTAATTCCATCATAAAAGCAAAAAGGCTTTGGTTGCTTTCACTGTAAGTCCTGACAGCATGTATCTATTCATATCATCATGTTCATACCTGAAAGTCTCATGTACCCTGCCATTACCTACATTAGTTTGAGATTGACCTGATTGGGGCAATGAGAAATGAAGAAACAACAGATGCAGGTACAGAAAAGCTGGTGAGCTGTATTCTGTGATGGAGGTATGTTAGCTGCCTGGAAACTCAGTACATTTATTAATACAACTGAATGGGGAGTAAGGTTAGCTGACTTTGGTAGGGGCCTATGTAGGAAAATGGTCTTAGATTTTACTCATCAGAGAAGAGGCAGTTATCCTTATACTTTATGCATACACTATTACCATGTGTAGTAGGATCAGGTGAGGGCCTGATCCAGCGAAGACCTTGCTACTCCCACAAGTCTGATACACTCGGGTCCTTAACATGGCCATGCTTATATCATGAATTCTTATTCATACATGGGAACACTTGGTCCCCACAAGAACCACTTAGTGAATTGTGCCCCTTTGCACTATCATAATTTTTCTATATTTAACACATGTTTGAAGAGGCTCTTGGCCCTAATAGGACTGCTGAAATGGGGCAGGGGACTGTTATGTTGGGACACTCCACTCCAGAGGAGTGGGATGGAAGGGTTAGGGGATAGAGGGTGGGAGGGCGGGACTGGGAGGGGTGGAAAGAGGACACTGTGATGGAGATATAACCTGAAGTAATAAATAAATAAATTTAAATTTTAAAAAACCCAGCATGGTAGTGGTATAGAAACACACTGGTGGATCAATGGAATTTAATTGAAGATCAAGAAATTAACCCACAAACCTATGCTAACTTAATTTTTGACAAAGACGCCAAAACTGTACAATGAAAGAAGGACAGCATCTTCAAAAAATGGTGCTTGTCTAACTGGATGTTGACATGTAAAAGAATGAAATTAGACTGATACTTATCACCCTGCACAAAACTTAAGTCCAAGTGGATAAAGACCTTAACATAAGGCCTGATAACTAAATCTATTAGAAGACAACGTGGGGAAAACCCTGGAACTGATCGATACAGGTGAGAACTTCGTGAACAGAATACCAACAGCTCTAGCTCTAAGAACAACAATCAATAAATGGGACCTCATGAAACTGAAAAGCTTCTGTAAGGCAAGAGTGTCATCTTTTTTGAATTCTCAGTTTAGCTCTGAACCCCATTTTTTGATTGAATTGTTTGGTTTCTTGGTGATTAATTTCTTGAGTTTTTAAAATAAATTTTAAAATTATTAACTCTCTGTTGGACATGGGGTTGGTAAAGATCTTTTCGAATCTGTCGGTTGCCATTTTGTTCTAATGACAGTGTTCTTTGCCTAACAGAAGTTTTTCAGTTTCATAAGGTCCTATTTATTGATTGTTGGTCTTAGAGCCTGAGCTACTGGTGTTCTGTTCAGGAAGTTGTCACCTGTGCCAATGAGTTCAAGGATTTCCCCCAATTTCTCTTCTGTTACATTTAGTTGTCTGGTTGCATGTTAAGGTCTTTGGTCCACTTGGACTTAAGTTTTGTGCAAGGTGATAAATATGGGTCTATTTGTGGCCTTCTACATGTTGACATCCAGTTAGACCAGTACCATTTGTTGAAGATGCTTTCTTTTTTCCATTGTGCCATATTGGCTTCTGAGACTCTATCTCACAACTATCAGATTGGTTAAGATAAATATTCAAATGACAGCACATGCTGGCAGGTTGTGGAGAAAGAGGAACACTCCTCCATTGCTGGTGAGAGTGCAATTTTTTACAACCACTATGAAAATCAGTCTGACAATATCTTAGAAGACTGCGAATAGCTCTACCTCAAGACCCAGCAGCCATACCACTCCTGGCATACATCCAGAAGATTCTTCACCAAACCACAAGGGCATATCCTCAACTATGTTCATAGCAGCTTATTTGTAATAGCTAGAAACTAGAAACAACCCAGATGTCCCTCAACCAAAGAATGGATTAAAAAAAAAAAAAAAAAACAACAACAACAACAACAAAAATCCTGTGGTACAATTACATAATGGAATACTACTCAGCTATCCGAAACAAGGAGATCATGAAATATGCTGCTAAATGGAGGGAACAAGAGAAGCTCATCCTGAATGAGCTAACACAGACTCAGAAAGATGTACATGGCATATATTCACTTATAACTGGATTTTAGCCGTATATTATAAGATAACTATCCTACAACCAACAGACTGAAAGGAACAAGAACATGGACCTTGTTACCTATTAGTGTGAGATTTTTGCCCTAGAAGAGCTGTCATGTAGGCCCCCAGTGCAAGAGGAAGCTCTTATCCCTCATGTGATTGATGAACTGAGGGAGCTGAGATGTGGGGGCACCCCACACCAAGGAGTAGGTTAGCTGGGAGAGGGCATAGAGGGTGGCAGGGTGGGACTGAAAAGGCTGGGTGGAGGGGGTTGTGATGGAGATGTAACTTGAAATAATAAATAAATGTAATAAAAATAATTTTTCTTGAAGAGACCCAACATCTGTTGAAGAAAGAACTGATTGATATTGCACTAAGCAGGTACTGTACCACACCTATTTGCATCTTTGTCTATCTTGTATTTGAACAAGGAAATATCAATTCTGTGCTATCATACTGATGGAAACAGAAAACTTAGTTATAGAATTTGAGGAGATAAAAACACACACGGAATCAATCATTAGAAAGACATATTTGATTTCATTGTTTCTATAGCTGAGTAATATTCCATTGTGTAGATGTACCACAGTTTTTTTAATCCATTCTTCGGTTGAGGGACATCTGGGTTCTTTCCAGTTTCTAGCTATTACAAATAAGGCTGCTATGAACATAGATGAGGAGACTTCCTTATGATTCCGTGAGGAGTCATTTGGATGTATACCCAGAAGTGATATGGCTGGGTCCTGAGGCAAAACTATTCCAAGTTTTCTAAGATATCGCCAGACTGACCTCCATAGTGGTTGCACAAACCTGCACTCCCACCAGCAATGGAGGAGGGTTCTCCTTTCTCCACACGTCCCCCCCCCCCAGCATGTGCTGTCATTTGAGCTTTTGATCTTAGCCATTCTGACAGGTGTGAGATGGAATCTCAGAGTCATCTTGAGTTGCATTTCTCTGATGATTAAGGATGCTGAGCATTTCTTCAAGTGTCTCTCAGCCTTTACGAATTCCTCCTTTGTGAAGTCTCTGTTTAGCTCTTTCCCCATTTTTTAATTGGATTATTTGGTTTCTTGGCATTTAATTTCTTCTTGAGTTCTTTGTAAATTTTGGATACTCGCCCTTTGTCAGATGTGGGGTTGGTGAAGATTTTTCCCCAAACTGTAGGCTGCCATTTTGTTCAAATGACAGTGTCCTTTGCCTTACAGAAGCTTTTCAGCTTCATGAGGTCCCATTTATTGATTGTTGGCCTTAGGTTCTGAGCTGTTGGTGTTCTGTTCAGGAAGTTGTCACCTGTGCCAATGATTTCGAGGGTTTTTCCCACTTTCTCTTCTAGTAGATGTAGTGTGACCAGGCTTATGTTAAGGTCTTTGATCCACTTGGACTTAAGTTTTGTACAAGGTGATAAGTATGGGTCTAATTTCATTCTTTTACAAGTGGACATCAAGTTGGACCAGCACCATTTGTTGAAGATGCTGTCCTTCTTCCATTGTGCCATTTTGGCTTCTTTGTCAAAAATTAGGTGGCCATGGGTTTGTGGGTCCATTTCTGGGTCTTAAATTCAATTCCATTGATATACTGGTCTGTTGCTATACCAGTACCATGCTGTGTTTACTACTATTTGCAGCCAAATGGATGGAACTAGAGAAGCTCATCCTGAGTGAGCTAACAGAGACTCAGAAGGATGCACATGGCATCTATTCACTTACAGTCGGATTTTAGCTATATAGTACAGGACATCTATACTACAATCAACACACCAAAGGGAACATGGACATAGATTTTTGTTTGTTTGTTTGTTTGTGTGTGTTTTTAGTTTTCTCTCCCTGGCAATGAGACCCTTTTCACTGGTGGTACTGCCTTGTAGGCCCCCAGAGTATGAGGAGGCTTTTGGCCCTCATATGACTTCTGAACTGGGTCAGGGGACTGTCTGAAGTAGGGACACTCTACTCCAGAGGAGTGGGATGGAAGGGTTAGGTGGTAGAGGGTGGGAGGGAGGGACAGAGAAGTGGGAAAGAGGACAATATGATGGAGATGTAACCAGAAGCAACAAATAAATAAATTTAAAAATAAATGAAAGAAAAAAAAGAAAGATATATTTGAGGGGGATTGAAATTAAGAAACTAATTCCAATAAAGTGCTTATGTTTCCCTGCCTGGAATGGGTTTCAGATATAGAGTTTGTCAAAACCTACTTGAAATTTAAAGACAGTGTGATGTATAGTCAACCTACCACTGAGCAATGACAATGAAGATTTGTCTTGTCTCCCAACCAGATAAAGTTCCCATGTTCTCTGAAGTCAGAAGCAAACAATCTTTGAGTACCCTACTGGATATAGACAATAAAGAGAAACAAAAATGTATTCAAGGAGAGACTGATTAAAAAAGCAAGCTACCATGGAGCTGTGAAAATGTTGAAGAGATTTATTTCCCAAGTACACAACCCTTCTCCCCAAATACAAGGGCCATTCTATGTCTAAGGGATTCTAAGAGATTTTATATTGATTTCCTGACACAGTAGTATTATCTTCACTCCTATTGAGGTCCAGGGAGAGTGGTTATATCTCAAGTTATTTCTGTGTTCTCTTGGTATAAGATTTCCTTTCCTCACTATTTCTATTTGGTGTTAAGTGACAATCAGTTTTGTTTTCTTTTCAAAATCTGCCAGCAATTGCTTTTAAATAAACTCAACTTTTAGATACCAGTTGTTAGTAACATTGTGTACATTCAACAATCAATGGCAATACTTCAAAAGCTTCTTCCACTTTTTTGTTCTTTTTGTAAACTCCAGGAGCACCTAAGGAGATTCTCTAATAATCACCAAAGTGTTCTGCTGTCTCATGGCACCTTCCTACATGTTAACAGAGTTACATAGACAAAACCACAGACTACACTGTCCATCCTCTCATATAACTGATTGAAAGCATATACTTTCAAATTACTGTTGACATTAACTCACTGTCCCCAAAAGTGTCACACAGATTAGATTTCTTGTATGAAGTGATACTGAACATAAAAAATACAATTATTCAACCTTTATTTTTAAGCAAATGGTACAGAATAGCTGCTTCAAAATAATTTTTCATTTTCCTATGGATGGCAACCATACTGACAGCGAGCCACCTTGCACTAAAAGCAAATGTTAAGATTTGTAAAAAAAAAAAAGAAACGAAAAAGAAAAAAGAAAGAAAATAATAATAATAACAACTAAACATTTTAGAGAAGTCATTGTTAGGGGACCAAGAAATTCAAGAGCTTATAAAGCTGCAGCGATGTCTGCTAATTAAATCATGTAAATCAGGGCATGCCACATTATACCTGGAGCTCCTCAGTGTGGCTGGTTCACAGTCACTACCTCTTACAGAAAACTTTGCCTAAACTTGAAGCTGGACACAGTAACGTCTCCTTTTCTGTCTCCTTTGAGTTTTCTCCTGTAAACTCTGCACTCCCTGGACACTGGAGAGCAAAGAGCCAATAAATGCATATGAATAGCGATGCACTAGGGGAGAAGATAGATGAGAGTAATAGGTCCACAGCTCTTTTTACTTGGTGCTTTAAGGTAAAGCACTTTCTGTAACAATGAATGTTCAGTGTTATAGAATGCTGAAATAACTGAATGACTGAACAC
Organism: Lophiomys imhausi; assembly: GCA_907164525.1. Classification (NCBI taxonomy): domain Eukaryota; kingdom Metazoa; phylum Chordata; class Mammalia; order Rodentia; family Muridae; genus Lophiomys; species Lophiomys imhausi. The sequence goes on along the minus strand of CAJQZJ010012348.1, from coordinate 3,843,413 downwards.
TAAATAACTGAACACTAGCTATCATGTTTTCATCCCACAACAAAATCTGTTCAGAAGTAGAAGATAAAACATTCATTTTTCCCACACTATTTTGATTATTGAAAGTTAAGCATTGGCAAATTAACAAAAAAATATTGTTAAACTCTAAAAATAGTCAAGTGAAGCTTTTTTTGGACTCAGGTCATTTTTATTAATTTAGTGGAAATAAGGCAGTTCTCACAAATTAAATAATAGCTAGCATGCTTTTCAAATGTGTGTTATTTGTACTATAGAAGTCATGAACATGGACCTGTGAACTAGCATGCAATAACTAGGTAGACTCTTCAAAGGTTTGTAGTAAAGTACATGTTGAATATCTGTTTGCTGATGAAAATTACTTCTTTGAGTTATGGGCAAAGTTTTCACTAAGTTCATGGAGGAGAAAGGCTCTAGATTTCAGTTCAGCATTATTATTCACTAGTTGTGATTTTGAGAAAAATGTAAAATCATTACTCCATTTCAAAACAAGAACAACAATAACAAAATATTGATGAAGTTGTTATTTTTGGTAAAAAAGAAAAAAGGGTAAGTAATGTATGTTAGCTCCTAAAAAGAAAAGGAGAGGCTGGTAAGATACCTCAATGTGTAAGCACAAGGTTCTGAGTTCAAGTCTCCAGTACCAGTGTTAAATAGCCAGGTATAGCCATGTTCACCAGTAACCCTCCCTTTGGGAGACAGACACAGGGAAATCATAAAAGTTTATTAGCTGGCCAGTCACCCAAGCCAAAAGACGATTTTCTATTTCAGTAAGAGGCCGTGTCTCAAAGAAACAGAATAGAGCTCTGGCATGCAGCTTTGAGAAGTACTTGTTTGGGGGTCTGTATTCACTGGATGCCTGATCGCTCCTCTGCTTTGTATCTCCTAGACAAGAACACTCTGCTTAGCTCCCTGTCAGCTGCTGGCCTGGGTCTCAGCAGTGGCAGGAACTCTATCCATATGTAGGTCTTTGAACAGCCTTGTGGTGGCCTGGCAATTGGTCTCTTACCCCCAGACAATGGCCTTTGGTTCAAAGCCCCATAGTTTCCACAAGAGCTATGAATTAGCCACGCATGGTTATGGAGGGTGTCTGTTTCTTGCTTTCTACCTGGAAATCTGTCTAATATTTTAATATTATTTTTAAGGTATAGATAATATGCCTTCTGGTTGGGTACCATATGTAAAGGGAATTAAATATTCTGTATATATTAATTAACACTGGAAATTAATACAGCAGCAGTTATTCCATAACCTGCTATTTTCAAAATAAAAGACACAGACCCCTGTCAAATTTAATATGTGCCTTAGAGCACTACAGCTGGGCAGAAATCAAACCTCTAATCTACCTTGTCTGTCTCCTCTGCCAAAAGCACATGATACTTGTGTATGTTCCATTTGGGCTGTTTCTATCCATCAGGCTAATCCACAGAGCAAGCTCCTCTCAGCCACATGCTTCTAGTCCATCCTACCCTGTGGTAACCTCCAGTTTTCCTCCCTTCCTTCTTTATCCTCTTTCTCCCTCCATTGTGGTCCTTCTCTCACCCAAAAGCTTGGAGCTATCGCTCTGCCTACCTCTCTTCTGTCCAGTTCAGGCTGTAGGCAACTTTATTAGCCAATCAAGGATAATGGTGTGTGTGGCGGGGGGGCGCACCAGTTTTTTACATGATTTTGTGTATGGGAACATTTGCTTGTAAGATCTTTATTTTGTTGAGGTATGTCCCTTGTATCCCTAACTTCTCCCAGGACTTTTATCAAAAAAGGTTTGTTGAGTTTTGTCAAAGGCCTTTTCTGCATCTACTGGATGATTATCTGTTTTTGTCTTTCAGTTTGCTTATATTAATTGATTTGCAAGTGTTGAACCATCTCTATATCTCTGGGATGGTGGGTGATCTTTTTAATGTGTTCTTAGATTCAGTTTGCAAGTCCTTGAAAACTGGACTTGAAATTTTTGGGTCTATGTTCATAAGAGAAATTGCTCTTGTAATTCTTTTTTTGTGAGTTCTATATACAGTTTAGAAATAAGCATACCTGTAAACTTAAAATGAATTGGGCAATGTTCCTTCTATTTCTGTTTTGTGGAATAATTTGAGGAGTATTGGTGTTAACTCTTCTTTGAAAATCTGCTAAAATTCTGTGCTAATCGTCTATCCCTGGGGTTTCTTTTTTGTTTTGTTTGTTTGTTTTGGGTAGGGAGACTTCTATTTTACTACAGGTTACTGGTCTGCTTCAATTACTTATCTGATTTGTTTTAACTTGTTAAGTAGTATGTATTGACAAATTTATCTATTTTATATTTTCCAATTTTGTGGAGTACAGGCTTTTAAACTATGTGCTTATGATTCTCTGGATTCCATGGCGTCTGTTTTTGTGTGTCCCTTTTCCTTTCTAATGTTTTTAATTTAGATATTTTCTCTCTTTTATTTAATTTGGATAAGAATTTGTTAATCTTATTTTTTTAAAGAACCAACTCTTTGGTTCATTGATACTTTGTATTTTTTCTTTTGTTTCTTTTTTTATTGATTTCAACCCCCAGTTTAATTACTTTTTTGCTATCTACTCCTTTTGGATGTGATTTCTTTTTTCTTTTCTTTTCTAGAGCTTTCAGGTGTGCTGTTAATTTAGTAGTATGGGCTTCCCCCCCACCCCTTTTTTAAATGTAACCACTTAGTGCTATGAACTTGCCCATTAAAACAGCCTTCCTTGGGGCTGGAGAGATGGCTCAGAGGTTAAGAGCACTGGCTGTTCTTCCAGAGGTCCTGAGTTCAAGTCCCAGCAACCACATGGTGGCTCATAACCATCTCTATTAAGATCTCTTGCCCTCTTCTGGCCTGCAGGCATACATACAGGCAAAACCCTGTATACATAATAAATAAATAAAACATTTAAAAAAAAAACAGCCTTCCTTGTGTCTCAAGTTTGGATATGTTATGTATTCATTTTCATTACATTCTAGAAAGGAGTTCTCAAGAGGAACTGCATGATCCACTGGATATGGGTAGAAAAAAGAGAAGGTTGAAGAAGATGGTCTGCTGCGATATGGGGTGAGAATGCAAGTTTAGATTTGGAAGAGGGGGAAGGAAAGGTGAATATTCACAATACTTCTCTGACAAGAATTGCCTGCAGGTTCTCAGAAAATACCTACTGGACTTTTCAACTAGGATAAAGCAATGAGTTTGGAGAAAAAAAAAAAAGGTTGGAGGGAAAGACCTGTGTGATCCAGTAGAGATGGGATAGAGGAAGGAAGACTGTATCAGGCAGTCTTCTACAGGTCTGGGAATAAAACTGGGGGATCAGATTTGAAAGAGAAGATGAATAGGAAAAGATCTGTAGTTAACCTGCCTGCTATCCTGACCAGAGTGTTGCGTGAGTTCCTAGGGAATTCTTCCTGGAATTGAGGACTGTGAGAAAGAGATGAGTGTTGTGAAGGAAGACCGGAGGAGCAGTTCTAACTGATACTTTGATGGGTTGGAGGTAGCCACAGAGAGAAAGGGGAGGTTGCAGTAGATGGTCTACTACAGACTGGAGATGAGACTTGGGGATTGGACTAGGAAGAATGGCGGGAGATGCAGAGATCTGTAGTTAGTCTGCCTGCTTCCCTGGCCTTAGTAGACTCAGGTCATTTTTCAACATTCTGTCTTGGCTCACTATAGATGAAGGTGGTCCTTGGTTGAAGAGGAATGATCCTAGACATTCAGAGTTAACTCTTTAGAACACTGATTATAAAGTGTATGTCAAAAGAAATCTGTATAGGACTGTTTTAGGACTGTTAAAATAAGTGTGTCCTGTGTAGGATCATATCGAGCAGTCACAATCTATTTCCTTTATTCTGCAACTGGAAGCAAAAGCTGTTCTAGACATGTGCCAGTTAATAAAACTAAAAAGGATCACACAGATAAACCTAAACTGTTTCAGTTGTCCAGAAAGTAGCAGAAGTTCAATTAATTAGATATCTCTAATTAAATGACTTCATTCAGAGCAGCTCATTAACATAAAGTTACATATATATAAAGAAGTCTCTCTCTCTCTCACACACACACACACACACACAGACACACACACACACACATGGCCTGAATTCTCTCTCTCTCATATGATGATGATGATGATGATGATGATGATGATGATGATGATAGAATCTTTGCTCTTTGCATATAAAGAAAAAGTGGCTTGGTTTTAAATAGTTTAGAAATAAGTGTACTCCTATAATTGCTACAGTTTATTTGATGAATTTTTTATAAAAGTATAGCACCTATTTCAAACATTGTCAGTAAACCAAAAGAATCTTGAAGGACATATTATAAAATGGCCCAATATCACAGCCAGGAAACTGCCATCCCAGACTCATACCAACTTTTGTTTATACAACATGCTCTCTCCTTGGGTGACTGGACCGTGTTCTCAGTATGTCTCAGTGAAGCTCTCCCATTAGCGATACTGCATTAACATAAGCTGGTGCTAAAAAATAATGTTTACCATCTTTTCTCAGTGGATAAAACTTTCTTTTAATATTTTTATACCAATAGGAGAATATTTGATTTTCTGTCTCCTTGCAGAAAAAAACAATAACTGTTTTTTAATCAAAGCCTAGATCTTGCATATTTACTCTTTGAATCATTTGAAAAACATTATATATTTAATGATGGTCAAACCTGAGTATGTGGGATTAAAACAGCTTTAATATGGAAGAAAGGCCTGTGAGCATTAGGAATGGTGTTGTGTGATCCTGAATGAGACTGAGCACCATATCTTTTCTTTGTTAACCCTGAGGCCCCATTCTGGGTTATAGGCTCACTTCTTCCCAGTTTTTAATAAGAATATATATATATATATATATATATGCATGAGTGTGTGTGTGTGTGTGTGTGTGTGTGTATGCAAGTATGTGTGACTTCCTGGGTTATGTGTACCTCATGCCTGCGAAACCCTGCAGAGGCCAAAAAGTGCACTGTTTTCTTCATGAGAAACTTTTCTGATAAGGTCCAAGACCTATGTTAATTCTATTAGATACAAATTTAGAGGGTAGAATGATACTATGTTAATTTAGCAAAATGTTAATAGTCTACCTTTGGGGCCTGTGAGTTTCCCAACCATGGGTTCTTGGCTAGATTAACAGCACCAGGTCTGTAAACTGTTTACTCCTGAGAAGTGGGCTTTAAGTCTAGTAAGAAAGCAACTGGTTACCCCTGTAACATTTGTGCCACTATTTCACACATAAGCACATCTTGTTGTGCTGGTAATTCTTGTAGTTCATAGTGTTCATAACTTGGTAAAGAGAATTAATAGGTAAAAGAATGGGAAGGAGGCAAACTACCATTTTATAAGCTATGACACACACATACACATACACACCCACAAGCACACACAGAGAAAGAGAGAGAGAGAATAATTTAATTGGAACAAGCCTACCCAAGGCTCCCAGAAGTCTTATGTAACTGACTATAAAGTTCAATACCCTGTATGTGATACCTACTCTTAAGTTATTGGTGGGAGGTAGCCCAGAGACCCCAAAACATACAAGTTTTTCATGTTACTCTTTTTGTTGCTTTTTTGATTATCCAGAACTCAATTGTAAGACCATTTTCCTGAAAATACTACAAATTTTGGTCAGAGGTTATGGAGAAACCAAGTTGGGACTTACCAGAAAACTTCTTCCCTGCTGGCTAGCTTTCATAGTATTAGAATATGCCATGCAGGCTTCTGGGGGAGGGGTAAAGTCATCAATAGTCTTACCAGCTGTGAACATTGTGAACTGAATTATATTATACTTATTAATTGCTTATTTATTGGCCATATGTTATAAGGATTTTAACTTGTCATTGTGATTTTCAGTTTTTGTTTGTATTTGAAATATATCCAGATATCATTTATATTTTTCTACTATAGTTACTGAAATGAGCATTTTCAGTATTATTGAATTAGATAATATTCTAAATTGATGATTTGGAAATTACTAAATGAATAAATAATGTAATATCCCTCTAAATGGTATGAAACCATTATTTAATCATCCTTTTCAATTATATGAAATTCTTCCTTAAATGTCAAGATAAGTTTTATGTTTTTTAATCTTTGTAAACAATAGTTTCATAAATACATCAATTCACATGTTACTCTTCTATTTTCTTGAAATTCTATTTCCATGAAAGTATCAATTATTTGAGCAACTTGAGCATCTTCAATTTTAGTTGACACAAACAATTTCAACTCCTACATTATTTCAATGATAGAACATGATATGATTTATGAAATAACCTTGTAAGGTTTTGGAATTATGTTATGAAACAGTGCTCTGTAGGTAAATCTGACAATGAACTATTGAATGGTCAATACTTTATATAACAATTCCCATCTGAATATTTCAGAACATTTGATATAAGGGATCATATATTTTAAAATAGTTCCAGAATGTTGTGCTATACTAACACTGTGGTAAACAGGTAATTAATGTGTTCTTCATGGAAGAAATAAAACAGCAATGTTTGTTTTAGGTACTTGAACTATGTGCTGTTAAATTTGATAAATATGTAAACAATAAAAAGTTTAGATTTATTTACCTAAGTATATTTGAGAAATGAAAATTACCATTTGAGACAGAGTCCTGGCAAGAAAAAAATATTATTTTAATGCCATTATATTAGTTAGGCTATTTTTTTAAGTTGATAGATACCATATTTCTGCAACAAATACATTTTGAGCATAGAATTGTTTCTTTTCAATTAAGCTGAAAAGACATTTTTGCACAATAAAATTGTATTAATTACTGTTCTGTTACTGTGGTCAAAAGTACTGTTCTGTTACTGTTGGTCAAAATACTATGACCAACACAACTTAAAGAAAGAAAAGTTTATTAAGCTTACTATCACTTTCATGATTAGGGGAAATAGCATCAGGCAGGCATGGCAGAAGGAGCAGGAAGCTCAGGTCATGTATAACTCCAAACAGGATGCCAATTAAATGGTGCAAGGTTCTTTTTTCTCTTTTTCTCCTCTGTGCTGGCCCATAGTGATGTACTTCTTCCAGCAAGGGTGGGCCACCAAAACTTCCCCAAACAGTGCTACCAACTGGGAACCAAGTGATAAATGTCTGATATTATGGGGGACTATGTTTTTACTCAAACCATGATTATGGTTATCATTGACAATAAGATTTCTTGTATACATAAAGAATTTGCCTAGTTATTCAAAGGTTTTGTTAAAGGATGAGAGAAACAATTAAGAAAAAGGAAACATTGAATAAAGACTTTGGAAAAGAAGATAATTAAGGAGCTAGAGAGAGGGTCAGTTACTAAGAGCACTGGTTACTCATCTAGAAGAACTGGGTTTAATTCCCAGGACTTACATGGCAGCCTCATATGTGACTCTAGTTTCAGTGATTCCAGCATCCTCTTCTGGGCCCCAAAAGGCACCACGTATGCATGGGGTGCACAGGCATGCATAGAAGAACTTCCCCCAAACACAAGTAATTGTAAACTTTATATATATATATATGCAAGAAATTTCAGCCTTCAGCAGGCTGATATCAGAGGATTACAATTTTGAGGCCATCCATGGTTATAAGGAATTCTAGAGTAGTCTAGATTACATAGCTTATTATATAGATCCTCTCAGAAAAAATATAAAGAAACAAAATTGAAATACATGAAATTATAATAAAATTATTTTCAGATTTTCATAGACACATGAAAATGTTTCAAACATGAAAATAGTATCTTCAGCATAGCCTCTAAAAAATAAAAACAAGAAAGGCCAGTGCATTGGGGAACAAATGGAAACATGATGTGATTCCATACTTTGGCTAGAGTATCAGGTGGAGTAACCATCTTTAAAAACTCATTGGTAGGTTCTTTAAAGGTAACCATACCCATGCCCAAGCCTCTGTGCATGCATGCAGAGCATCTACCTACGAAATAGGTCTAGTGAGCAACTGGGTAGGACTCTTTTCCACAGAAATAAAAGCCCAAAGAGGCCAAGCCATCCATGCAGTCAAGTCTATACAATCTCATTGATCTCATAATCTCTTTGGGTCTATGAACTCTTACTCACTCACTTCAATGTTTTTTACTTGCAGAAAATACACATTTCTGCTACATAGCTTGCACTGTCTCTAGTTTGATGTTTCTATTCAGGCTCCACATGGTCACTTGTGAGAAATTTTGAACTCGTTCAGCCTCCCAGAGACCCCAGCAGCTAGATTATCATGTTCCTTCTGGTAGAAGGGGTCAGTGGTGAGCTCTATGCTCTGTTTTCTTTATTCTACACCTTTGTTCTCCCTCCTGCCTTTCATTTACTTACTATGTGTATGTGTTATATTTGGAGATGGGGAAGTGAATGAGTGACAAAACTTGGGTGTGGAAGGCAGAGGACAATTTCCATCTTGGTGGCCCATGCTTTTGCCTTGTCACTTGCTTTTGCCTTGTGTTTGCCTCCACAGCAGGGCTTCCTCTCCACGAACCACCCCCTGGTTTCTTTTTGTCTTTCCATTTGCACTGTTTCCAGTTGGTGTTTTTGTTTTGTTCTCCCTTTCCCTCTTCTCTATGTTTAGATTTTAAGATGACTCTGTTTTCATAGAACTTTGAGTGTGAAAGTAACCTGCATATTTGGGAATTGCTTCTGACAGGCATCCACAGTGGGTGAGGACAGACTGACAGAAGACAATTGTTTGTGGAGCTGCCAGCTGGTAAATGGTAAGTGGGGGATTTCAAGAAGAGTATAGAACATTCCTTGGAATCTTGAGGAAGACAGTATATTTTTACAACTCTCACTCCAAATTGATGGAAGCCCCTATCCCCATCTTGGACTCTCAAATTGATCAAGGAGTGAAATCAGAGAGAAGTCACACAGGAAAAAAGTGAATATTACTCAGCTTAGAGTGAGGCTCCAGCTATGGATGTGCTGCTGTTAATGTCTGCTGTTTAATTAGACCTTTAATGTCTAAATCTATACTACTTTATAAATCCATAGGCAATGTTTTAAAAAGTACTTCAAGGAGCATGTGGAAATGAGACCAACCCAACCAACCAACCAACAGACAAAGAGCAGGTTTTCTGTTTCTGTTTTCACAGTTGTACCTGTGAGAGTGTACCATTAGCTGAAATATTTAGGCAGCTGGTGAATAGAAGTTACACATAATATTTTGAACATCTTCATAACATATCATTGTGCAACTCTATTATTTCCTTTAGTTAAAATCCTTCTTGTTGGTTGTAGTATCGATATCCTCTACTATATAGCTAAAATCCTACTATAAGTAAATAGATGCCATATTCATCCTTCTGAGTCTGGGTTAGCTCACTCAGGATGCGCTTTTCTAGTTCCATCCATTTGTCTGCAAATTGCATAATTTCATTGTTCCTGACAGCTGAATAATATTCCATTGTGTAGATGTACCACAGTTTTTTAACCCATTCTTTGGTTGAGGGACATCTGGGTTGTTTCCAGTTTCTAGCTATTACAAGTAAGGCTGCTATGCAAGTCACTGAAGGGAACATGGACATAGACTTTTTATTTTTTATTATTTTATTTTTATTTTTTTATTCTTTTTTATCTGTTTGCCTGCTTATTTGTTTGTTTGGTTCTTTAGTTCTCTCTCCCTGGCAATGAGACACTTTTTACCGGTGGTACTGCCTCATAGATTCCCATTGTATGAGGAGGCTCTTGGCCCTCATATGACCTCTCAATTGGGATGAGGGACTGTTATATAGGGACACTCCACTCTAGAGAAGTGGGATGGAAGGATCAGGAGATAAAGAAAAAAAAATGAAATGTGAAGTTTTGGCCTTTTGCTACTAATTGTCATAAACTGTTTAGGATAATTAAGAAATGCAAACTAATACTCATGCAAGCCTGTCATTTTGTTAGGTGCTATGACAGCCTATTATAGTTATTTTCTAAGCTAATCAGAAATCAAGTTGCTAAGAGACAAGCAACATTTGCTTATCCTAATATAAGAGATAGATAGGGCCTCTTCAAAAACCTCAAGAGATCTGAAGAATATGGCATTTAAAGATGTTCTCTTAACTTTAGATTTTTTTGATATTGAGACATGTCAACTCCTGACAGCACCCCCTATTCTACTCCAAGTAGAAGATGAGCATCAAAGAATCTCCAGTGGGAGATGATTGAGTTAGTCACAAGCCTATCTCTTGGCAAGAAAAGCCCCTTGCTCCAACTGTAGACAGAATGCTGTCCAAAAAGGACAAAACCTGGAAGCAGGTAAGTCGACAGCCTAGCTCTGCCAAGACAGGGTAGGTAAGTCCTTCATAACCCCTGCTCTACAGTCAATGTCTGTCAGAGAAACGGGGTCAAACAACTGAAGATCGATGCTGTAATGTATGGAGAGAAAATGGGAACTGTCCAGGCAGCCACTGGTATGTCATTTCTTAGTTTTGGAAGCTGCAGGCCCTGTACTTCCTATAAAATCAGATATATTTATCC
>CAJQZJ010012348.1:3801821-3822965 GCA_907164525.1 Lophiomys imhausi | reverse complement strand
GGAAGCTGCAGGCCCTGTACTTCCTATAAAATCAGATATATTTATCCCTCTCAGGTCTCTGAGGTGGTTGAAGAACAGATAGCTAGAGTCTCATAATTAAATTTTGAGTTGTTTAGGAGTCAAGAGAGTGTTATAGACCTAAGAAGATGCTTTTAAAATTGTGTTGCAAGTTAGTATGAATGTTGAGTTAGAACTTTAGACTCATGGAGATGGTTAGATGGTAGAATGTTAAAGTCAGGTGCCAAATACATATGGACTGGACATTGGGAATGTACGCTAAGCCATATAATCCTCCTAACTGTTGCCTAATTACCTCTGTTGTTTTGTATTGTATTTATTATTATAAGAGAAAGAGCCATTTGTTGGACTGAAAGGGGAAACTGTAGGGGGAATAAGATATACCTTAAACTTAAAAAAAGGGGGGAAAGGATGGGGGGTTGAGGTTGAGAGGGTGGGGCTGGATGGGGGAATAGGGAGGGGACTGCGATTGAGATGTAACTTGAAGAAATAAAAAAATTAAGGAAAAAAAAGCCCTCATTCAAAAGTCCCCATAGTTCTTAATTTGTGAAGTTTAAAAACCCAAAATACACATTTATGGAATTCAAGATAATCTCTTATGAGTAAACACTTATAAAATTGAAAGCAGGTTACAACTTCCCTACCAAGGTATCATAAAACAAACATTCCCATTCTTGTATAGAAAAATCTAAGTAGAGCAAAGAATAGTTGTACCAAAGCACAGCCAAAGTCCAGCAAGATGGGTACCTCCATATCCATATTTGGAACTTGTAATGAAATTGCTGTGCTCCAAAGTGTTCCTATTTCTCCATCTCTGCTGATGACAGTACACATAGCTTCTTTCTTAGGCTGGGCTTTTCTCCTTGTCTGCACATTTCTTTGCAGGGCATCCAGTGGTTTTAGTATTGCCAATATCCTGAATTTTCATGGCAATTTGAGCCTCACACTCATAATCTCACACAATTGCCTACCAGGATCTCTTTACAGGGATTTATACCCTGCCATATGTTGACTAGCCTCAGCTGTTCTTGAAAACAATTAGACAGGATCCCATGATCTCTGTGTTAGTTAGTTTTTTATAAATTTGTAACAGGCTATAGTTATTTTCGAAGAGGATATCCTAAGTTGAAAAAAAAATGTTCCACAAGATTGTGTATTGGACAAGTATATGCCACATTTTCTTAATTGATGATTGATGTAGGAGGGCCCAACTCACTATGGGATGTCATTCCTGGGCAAGTGGTCTAGAAGTGTATTAAAAAGCACAGTGAGCAACCCAAGGGGAGAAAGAGAGTAAGCAGCTCCTCCATGACATCTAGATTAGCTCTTGTCTTGAGGTTCTTACCTTGAGTTTCTGCCCTGACTTCCTCCAGAGATGGACTGTGCTATGGAACTCTACACTGAAATAAACTTCTTTTCTGGGTTGCTTTTTGTCATGGTGCTTAATCGCAACAATAGAAACTATAGTAGAAACTAGTATAGAGGTTGTACTATTGCTGTTACAGACCTGACCGGGCTATTTAGGGGATTATTGTAGCAGGAGTTTGGAATTTGGGGCTAGAAAAGTCATTGAGTATTCAAAGCTCAGTGGGCTATTTTGTGGGAACTTAGACAAGAATGTTGAGAGCAGTGCCTCTCGTGAAATTTTAGAGAGAAGTTTGAGAGTACCTTTAAGAATCTATTGGATATATTCAATATTTCCAACAAATAACCATGAAAGTGAAAACTGTCTTGCTGGGACAATTGATATTTGTCAACTGGGGGTAAAGAATCAGCCTTGATTAAGAAGATATTACCATTATTTATGTAAAAGCTTCTGGGAAGTGTTTCCTCAGGTGCAGCACACAGAAACTATGTTCCAGAGGTGATCAATGGAATTATTGTTTGTAGAAAATGGATAATTAAATTATTTACCTGTGTTTAAATTATCATTAATTAGCTGGCAGTGTTAATCCTTAACCTGCCATTATAAATGAATACACAGAGACACCTGGTAGATTTTAACAAGCCTTGGCATGGATTGTACAATCTTAGCCCACCTAAGCTAGCTCTTAATTCTATTCCCCAAATACCACCATACCACCACACACACACACACACACACACACACACACACACACACACATATATATATGTGCATGTCCCCTGGGCTGTTATTCCTCACACTATGACAGTGCTCCAGGCCAGGTGGAATGATCTTTCATCTACCCCATCATGTGTCTTCTTTTTCCTGCTCCTGGGTTCTCTCTTCTGCTTTCTCTCTACCACAAGAGGCTGCTTCTTGTTTTGCTGGAGGCTTCTTCTATCCATGAACTTCTCTGTTCAGAAGTCCAAACACATTAGTCCCACCTACCTCTGACTTTGCCCACTCTCAGGCCTCAGCATTTATTTAACCAATCAGAGACAATGCTTAACAGGAATTGCTTTACTGCAAGCAGGGTTCTGGGGGATTAATTAACATTTAGAATGCATAATATCACCCCATCAATTCCCTCCTTTTGTCTAATAAAAAGGCTAATTTTTAATTCATATAGTAAAAACAGTAAGAACAAAAATGAAACAATCAAGAAAATCATATATAAAAATAACACACATAATGTTTAGCCTATTTGTATCAGGTGTTTGCTACTTTGTGGGTGCCTTTTTCTCTCTTCCACCGTTCCCCACCCTTGTACCACCCATTCAACACCCCAACACTAGGTAGGAGAAATAGAAGGATAAGAGGCAAGAGGCCATAGTTATCATTAGACGACTCTCTGCTGATTAGGGGTGTTGAGTTCCTTGGGACAAGTTAGATCTTTTTCATCAGGATATTTCTTCCTCTTGTCTTTTTGAACATGACCTCTCAACAAACTGTCACAACAGCAACCAGCAACCAGCTACCAGCAACAGCAGCAGCAGCAGTCACTGTACTCCCTCTCAGGGCTCTATCATTTATATACTTCTTTTGTGTCCCCAAATTCCAAATGCCATACACTTGCAGAAAGTATTTGCCCGTAGAAGTCACACTGCTGCTAAAGCATGAGGTAAATCATAGTTAGCTGCTGTGGACAATCTGAAGCAGCCCCATATCCTACACCTGGAATTAAAAAGAAAAATTCCCATAACATTTCTGTGTTTTCTTGTTTAAAGAAACCAAAATTAAAAAATTCTCACTACATTTCCCCCTTTTTGTTTTATGCCATTAACTATGCTATGTGTAGTGAGAACTTATACACGGAAACATTTTCTATGAAAATCAATGGCCAAGGTTTGCAGGAGACTTCTCCTGTACAATTCTAATCTTTATAAGTTTTGATAGTATCTATAGCTTTTTATTTCCTATGGAGCTAATATAATCAAAGTTGTATCCACAATGCAAAGCTTTTGTTGGCTTCCATTCTGATGTTAACACATCCTTATAGTATATAGACTGATTTAATTACACAGATTTTTTTCTATAACTCAATGTCTCTCAACTGCTGTTATTCATTTTTCATTAACATTCAGAAAATTTAAGTTAACAAATGGGGAACAGACCTAAACCTAGAATTCACAAAGGAGGAATCTCTACAGGCTGAGAGGCACTTGAAGAAATGCTCAACATCATTTGTCATCAGAGAAATGCAACTAAAAATGATTCGGAGATACCATCTCACATCTGTCAGAATGACTAAGATCAAAAACTCAAGAGATAGCACATGTTGGTGGGGTGTGGAGAAAGAGGAACACTACTGCATGGCTGGTGGGCCTATATACTTATACAATCACATTGGAAATCAATCTGTCAGTATCTTATAAAATTAGGAATAGTTCTACCACAAGATCCAGTCATACCACTCCTTAGCACATATCCAAAAAATTCTCCACCAAACCACAAGGACATTGCCTCAACAATGTTCATAGCAGCTATTCTTAATAGCTAGTAACTGGAAACAATCCAGATGTCCTTCAACCTAAGAATGGATAAAACAACAACAACAACAAAAACCTGTGGTACATTTACACAATGGAATACTACTCAGCTATCAGAAATAAGGAAATCATGCAGTTTGCAACCAAATGGATGGATCTGGAAAAGCTCATCCTATGAGGCTAACTCAGACCCAGAAAGATACATATGGTATGTACTCACTTATAAATGGATATTAACCATATACCGCAGGACAACCATCCTAAAACCCATGGATCCAAATAGACAGAAACCTAGCATAACTATTCAATGAAAAACTTCACCCAGCAGCAAGCCATGGAGCCTATTGCTTATTAGTGGAACACCTTACTCTAGCTGGGCTGCCATATCAAACCCCAGTAAAGAGGAAGCTTTAGCCCTCATGTGACTGTTGAAGTCAGGAGGTTTGACATGTGGAGGCTCCCCTCATCGGAGGAGAAGTAGAGGATGGAGATGGAGATTAGGGATGGAGAAAGAGTGGGACCAGGAGGGAAGGAGGGAGGAGAGTGTGATCGAGATGTAACTTTAAAAAATTAATTAATTAAAAATTTTTAAAAAGCACTACCCAAGGCTCTTTATCCTTCCATTTAGTTTCATTTCTTTTAGGGTGCAATTAGTACATTCTACAACTGCTTGTCCTGTAGTATTTTGTGGAATGCCTCTAATGTGCTTTAAAGAATTACTTCATCTTACTGGAGACATATGTGGGGACATTGTCAGTCTTAATTTCTACAGATATCCCCATAATAGCTATTACCTTAAGTAAATGTATTATTACAGAATCAGCCTTTTCAGAACTCAAAGTAGTTGCCCATTGAAAACCTGAGTACATACCAATGATATGGTGTAAAACTTTAGTTATCTAAATTCTTCAAGGTGAAACACATCCATTTGCCAGATTTCATTTCTTTGAGCACTGCTAGGGTTACTTCTGACAGGTAATAAAGTTTAGTTACAAATCATAAGTAGGACATTTTCTTATAGTTTCCTTGTCTTGTTGCCAAGTGATAGAAATTTTCGTCTTTACACCTTTACTGTTAACATGGTGTTTCTCATGACAATTTGAGGCTTCTAAGAAATGTCCTATTAATAATTGGACAATCTCTTTATTTCTTTATGCTAGTTGTCCTGGCAAGCCTGTATGAGACTAAATATGTGTTATATATAATGATAGTTTCTATTTCTGATTACCTGTTGCAGTTGCATAAGTAACAAAGTTAATTCTGAATTACCAGGAATAAATTCAGCAATTTCTATATGCAAAACAACTTTCAGCATGTTTAAAATCAATAATTATATTAATAAATTCAGGAAAATATAATAATACCATAAAAAATTACATAAAACTCTGATTTTTGAACTGAAGAATATAGACTTTAAATCACTTTGCTTATTTTGTCTGGCTTAATGAATGCCATTCCCAAATTCTTTTCATCAGTGTAGAATGTAGGTGCTTCAGGAATTGTCCTTCCTTTCACAATACATGGGAAAACCCAAATAGTTCTTTGTTTAAACTGAAAGCACTTGCTTTTAGAATATTTGTTGTTAATTTCTCCTGAATAGCTGCTATAAATTCTTTGAAAATCTTCATTGATTACACATAATCATATAATCTCAGCATTAATATAAATGCTCTGATTTCTGCTGGGTCCATTCTTGACAATTATCATAATGTTATTCTACCTTTTATGATTAAGTCAGAAACTTCTTCTATGTAAGTCTTTAACTTTTTACTCTGTTTATGTGCAAAAAGATCCATTCCATAATACTAATCATCCGTTTGCATAATGAGCCCAATCAGCCAATGAATTGAAAGCAAAATAACCAAATCCAATCAAGTTTAGAATCTATTTGATCTACATATACATCTCAAAGCCTCTTTTCCACTGGAGTTAACTCTCTGATTCAGCTGTTAACCATCTTGTACTGTTTAGGTTCAAATCTCCTTGTAACATCTGAAAAATACTATTTAACTCTGGAATGGTTAATGCAATGATAGGCTGTAGACAATTAATATCTCCCATTAATTTTTGAAAATCATTAAGAGTTGGCAACCTAATCTCTTAGATCTGAATGTTTTGTGGTTGAATTTTCTGTTGACTTATTTTACAACCAAAATAGTTAATAGAGTCTCCTCTCTGTATGTTTACCCCCCTCGGGAGCAATCTGTAATCTCTAGCATTCTTTGTGTTTCCTTAAACATTATCTCAAAAGTATCTGTGTCAGAATAAGCCAACAAAATATCATCCATATATAATGATAGATAATAGATTGAGAAAATTACCTAGAAATTATTCCAGTGGTTGTTGCACAAAATATTGACATAAAGTTGTACTATTTAACATTTCTTGTGAAATAGCTTTCCAGTGATATCTTACTGATATCCACTGATATAATTTTTACTTATTGTAAGTAAGTACTGTGAAAGCAATCCTTTCCCTATCTGCACATACAAGGGGATTATGAAAAAACAGTACTTGAAATCAATTATTATCATAGGCCATGATTTAGGAAATAAAAAAAGTAAAGGAATTCCAGGCTGTAACAGACCCATTGGTTGAATTACTCTATTCACTGCTCTTAAATCTGTTAACATTCTCCATTTTCCTGATTTATTTTTTATAACAAATACAGGAGAATTCCACCATTGAAATAAAAAACTCATTGCATATTCTTCATTACATGTGTTGATCCATTATTCTATTATTAGATACTTAGGTTGTTTGCATAATATAGCTATAGTGAATAGTGGTATGATAAACACATTGATATTTAATATCTCTTTGATTTAGAATCCCTTGGACAAATATCAAAGACAGGAATAACAATGTTTTATAGTAAATATAGTTGTAATACTTTGACAAACTTCCATGCTGACTTCCATAGTGGATGAAGTAGTTGGCATTCCCACCAACAGTAAAGAAGAATTTAATTTTTCCATCTTCTTGCCAACAATTATTTATATTCTGAAAAACTCCCGTTCTGATGGGGTAAGAAAAAATGTTTCAATATAGTTTTGATTCTCATTTCTGTGATGGCTAATGAGATTGGACAGTTTTTTAAATGTTATTTTCCATTTGTATTCATCATTTGAAAATGGTCATTTTTTATCCCATTGATTGATTGCATTGTTTATTTCCTTTTGTTTAATTTTTGAGTTTTTACATTCAACATATTAGTCTTTTATTATATTTTCCATCCTATAACCTGTTTATTCATTGAATAAACTGTTTTCTTGGCTATACAGAAGCATTTTAATTACACAAGATCCTATTTGCCAATGGTTAGCATTATTTCCTGAATAACATGACTCCTGTTAAGAAACTTCCTGCCCTGCCCATCCCTATATCTTATAGTATTTTCTTCCTACTTTCCAAGTCTTACTTTAAGGTCTCTGATCAATTTGATGTTGATTTTTGTGAAGAATGAGAGATAACAGTGTAGTTCAAATGGCTAGCTATCTAATGAAAGGACGATCCTTCCCCCATGTGTGTTATTGTACTTTGGACAGAAGACTGTGTCTATAAGGACTTATACGTGGGTGTTCTATTCTAGTCCACTCATCTGTTTTTCTTTTTTTGTGTCAGTGTCATCCTAGTTTTGCTATTGCGAATCCATTTTGTAACTTGAAATCATCCCTTAGCATTACACTTTTTTTCTCAGGCGCGATTTGGCCGTTTGAGATCTTTAATGCTTCCATCTGAAAATTTAGAATTATTTTTCTCTGTCTCTCTGAAAAATGGTGTTTTATTTTTAGTGAGAATATCATTGAATATGTATATTGCCCTTGCTAATACAGTCCTCTTTACAATTTATTTTTTCTTATTAATGAACACTGGAACACTTTCCATCTTCTAGTGTTTTCTTTAATTTCATTCTTTGTTTTTGTTTTTTTTTATGTTTTCTTATAAAGGTCTCTCCTTCCTTGGTTAGGTATATTACAAGGTATTTTTAAAGCAACTATTAGTAGGATTACTTCTCTAATTTTTTTTCTCAACATGTTTGCTATTCTACTATAGAAAGACTATTAATTTTTGTATGTTAATTGTGTATATTGCCTCTTCTGTGTTTATCAGATTAAAATTTTGTCTTTCTAAATTTTATTATATTTTATGTTCATGAATGTGTGTGTGTATGCACACATGCCACAGCATACACACAGAGGGTAGAATACAGTTTGTGGGATATAGTTTGCAAATCAGCTCCCTAGGCTTACTGACAGGCCACTCCAATAGCCCAGATTAAAGGGGTTTCTCAGGATGTTTTTCAGGTGTCTTTTGTTTAGAATCATATCATCTGAAAAGAAGGAGTTTGACTTCTTTTTCTGTATGCATCTCTCTTCTTTCCTTTCTCTTATCTCTAGTCAGTCAAGTTTCAAGACCTGTATTGAGTAGGAGAAGGACTATGGACGTTCTACTTGTATAGTATAGTAGAAACAAATGCTATAATTTTTTTGTCCCATTTATTAAGTTTGCTATCCAATTGTCATAGGCAAGTTTTGTTACTTAAAGATAAAATTCTCCAACTCCTAGTATCTTTGTGATAAAACATGGATTACAATCCACACATCATTGTTATGAAGCCTACTTTTTCTTGGTGAATGATATTTCTGTTTTGTTCTTGAAGTTTAATTTTAATTTTATGAAGAAGTTTTACTTCTAAGTTTACCAGGGTGATTGGTCTGTAACTTTTGTTGTTTGTTTTGTCTTAACCTGGTTTTTGTTATCAGAATAACTTTGAAAATATTGTTTGCTAGTGTTCTTTCTTGATTGATTTTACAAAGTAGCTTCTGAGGCAGTCTTCTCAGTCCTTCTATAACAGCCTGATGGTTTCAGTGGTAAACTCATCTGGCCTCTGCTTTTCTCGGGTAATTTATTTTTAAATCTCAAATCTTGTTGTTGTTTGTTATAGATCTCTTTTAATTGCAGATCATACTTTATTTTATTTTTTTCCTTTATTTTTTATTTCTTTAAGTTACATCTCAATCGCAGTCCCCTCCCTATTCCCCCATCCAGTCCCACCCTCCCACCCTCAACCCTCCATCTTCTTCCCTTTTATTTTTTAAGTTTAAGGTTATCTTATTTCCCCCTACAGTTTCCCCTTTCAGTCCAACAAATGGCTCTTTCTCTTGTTATAATAAATACAATACAAAACAACAAAGGTAATTAGGCCACAGATATGAGGGTTATATGACTTAGCATACATTCCCAATGTCCAGTCCATATGTATTTGGCACCTGACTTTAACATTCTACTATCTAACCATCTCCATGAGTTTAAAGGTCTATATCTAACTCAACATTCAAACTAACTTGCAACACAATTTTAAAAGCATCTTCTTAGATCTATAACACTCTCTTGACTCCTAAACAACTCAAAATTTAATTATGAGACTCTAGCTATCTATCTGTTCTTCAACCACCTCAGAGACCTGAGAGGGATAAATATATCTGATTTTATAGGAAGTACAGGGCCTGAAGCTTCCAAAACTAAGAAATGACATGCCAGTGGCTGCCTGGACAGTTCCCATTTTTCTCCCTACCCCTCCTTTTTAGTTTGGATAAGGATTTGATGATATTCTTTACCTGTAAAGAAAAAAAAAACCTTTTTTTTCTATTGTCTTTTTAAAAATTATTTTCATTAATTTTTGCTCTGATCTTTTGATCTTAATTGCTTCTTTCTATGTGCTCATTTGTAATCTGCTTTAATCTTGTTTGGCCAAGGCCTGAAATTGCATAGTTAAGTTACTTATTTGAAATATCTTTCTTTTTTTTTTAATACTTTATTTTTTTTCTTCAAGTTACATCTCAGTAACAAACCCCTCCCTATTCCCCCTTCCTATCCTGCCCTTCCACCCTCTTCCCCCCAGAAGTTTCCCCTTTCAGTCCAACAGATGGTTCCTTCTCTTATAACAGTAAGTATTATACAAAACAATAGATATAAATATGCCACATTTATGAGAATTAAATGGCCCAGTATACCTTCCCAATGTCCAGTTTATTCATATTTGGCCCCTGACTTTAACATTCTACTATCTAACCAACTCCATGAGTTTAAAGGTCTATATGTGACTTAACATTCATACTATCTTGCAACACACTTTTAAGAGTATCTTCTTAGATCTATAACACCCTCTTGATTCCTAAACAATTCAAAATTTAACTATGAGACTCTAGCTGTCTATTCTTCAACCACCTCAGAGACCTGAGAGGGATAAATATATTTGCTTATATAGGAAGTGCAGGGCCTGCAGCTTCCAAAACTAAGAAAGAACATACCAATGACTGCCTGGACAGTTCCCATTTTCTCTCCATACATTCCAGCATCAATCTTCAGCCTTTGGGTCCTGTTTCTCTGAC
This sequence comes from Lophiomys imhausi, assembly GCA_907164525.1. Taxonomy (NCBI): domain Eukaryota; kingdom Metazoa; phylum Chordata; class Mammalia; order Rodentia; family Muridae; genus Lophiomys; species Lophiomys imhausi. The sequence goes on along the minus strand of CAJQZJ010012348.1, from coordinate 3,812,658 downwards.
AGACATTTGTTGTAGAGCAGGGATTATGAAAGACTTACCTACCCTGTCTTGGCAGAGTTAGGCTGTCGACTTCCCTGCTACCAAGTTTTGTCCTTTTTGGACAGCATTCTGTCTGCAGTTGGTGCAAGGGGTTTTTTCATGCCAAGAGAAAGGCTTGCCACTAATTCAACCATCTTACAGTGGAGGTTCTTCGATGCTTATCTTCTACTTGGAGTAGAATAGGGGGTGCTGTCAGGCGCTGATATGTCTCGATATCAAAAAAAAATCTTGATTTAAGATAACATCTTTGAATGCCATATTCTGTAGATCTCTTGGGGTTTTTGAAGATGCCTTATCCATCTCTTGTATTTAGATAAGCAAATGTTGCTTGTGATGAAATATCTTTCTTTTTTTAATGTGCATTGTTGAGGGAAGGTCTAATATTGTTTCTGATACATTTATTTCAATGCTAAGATCTGGTTACCATCCCTTCTGAGGCATTCTGTTGATTGGTTAATAAAAGCCACTTATGGCCAATTAGCTGAGCAGAAAGAGTATAGGAAGGCGGGACTTCCTGAGATCAGAAAAGGAACCCTGGGCACAGACAGAGATTCTCGCATTCCGCTAGGAGACACAGAAGGAGACAGATGTCTGGAGAATGCTGGATGGTAATCACAGGCATGTGGCAGTTTGGGATTAGGTGATCCGGATTAACTTAGAGTAGCTAATAGAGAGTCTGCCCAGCTAAGGGCTAAGCATTAAAACATTAAAAGGTCTTGGTGTGTTTAATTATTGGGGAAAAGACTGTGGCAGCTTATAAGCCCTCAGTCCAAGCAGTCCCGGGATGTTTGGATTCCAGACTCCCGGATTCCCTTGGGGCCCAGATGAGGCTGCTGCTAAGCTTCTGGTAATTCTACTGACCTAATATAACAACTTATATTAATTAACAGAGTTTAGGTTACAGGTGGTGTGGGCCACCCTTGGTCTTGGGGCTCTTTCTCTGGGATAAGTTAAGCAACTGGTTACGGCACAAGGGCCAGGCCACCTGCTCCTCTGCCAAGCTGCCGGCTGCTCCGCTGGCCTAATCTTACAGCTTATACTTACTAATAACTACATTAATTAATTAATTTGCAGTTTCAGTGCATGTTTGAAACACAGTAGTAAACTTCTCTCTTAGGACTGTTTTCATTATATTCCACAGGTTTTTACAAGTTATATTTTGATATTCATTTGATTCTAGAATTTATTTCCTCTTTTTCTTCAATGTCTCATGCATAATGCAATAGATTATTTTTCAATCTACAAGAGTTTGTATATATTGCCTAGTTTCTCTTGTTGTTAATTTATTATTTTATTAACTTGTAGTCAGATACAATGTAAAGAATTATTTCAATTTTCTTATATTTTTAAGCCTTCCTTTGGACCAAATTATGTTATATATTTTAGAGAGAAATGATGAGCTACAGAAAAGAATGTATGATGTTTGGTCATGTTTGATCAATAATGTCATCTAAGTCACATAATTCCGTTTACACACTTGTTGGGATGACTAATTAACACGTGAGAATATAATATTGAAATTACCTACTGCATTTGTTGGAATTCTCTGGAGAAACAGAGCTTATAGAATGAATCTCTATATAAGTATGGAAAGGAGATTTGTTAGAATGGCTTACAGGCTATGGTCCAACTAATTTAACAATGGTGTCTATGAACATAAGTCTAAGAATCTAGTAGTTCAGTCCATGAGATTGGATGTCTCAATTGGTCTTCACTATATGTCAGAATCCTGAAGAAGTAGACTCTAATGCCAATGAAGGTCTTGGTCTTGAAACAGCAAGAGGGAGCAGGAGAGGGAGGGGGAAAGGGGAGAGGGAGGGAGGAGGGGGAGGGGAGGGGAGGAGAAGGGGTATTTTTACTGTTCTAACTATAATATGAGGGGGTGCATACTTTTCTGGTCTTGTTTCTGTGGTATTCTAAATGTCTTCTATACCTGATTGGAGATCTTTTTCCCAAGTTTTTGGAAATTTTGCTATCATTTGTTGAAAATGTTTTCTTTGAGTTTATTATAAAATTCTTCTTTTACTATGTCTATGATTTATAGATTTGATATCTTCCTTGTCTTGTATATTCTAAATATTTTCCTATTAACTTTTTTGTCCTTCTCTGAATGTTCCAACCCCTCTGTCTTATCATCAAGCCCTGTTCTTTTGACCCTCCATTTTGCTGAGGTGCTTGATACTCTCTCTTGACTAATTCTATTTATGGGACTCTTCTTGGAGCTTTTAGGTTGACCTATTGGATTTTTCATTTCCATTATTTTGGGTTTTATTTGTTACTTTAGCATTTCCCTCTTGCTCAATTATGTATTCATATCTTGATGTTTCATTCACTAAGATATGAATGTTTTTTATATTGGAATTTCTTCAGGAGTTTATGTTCATTCTGCTTTATTTAGACATATTTAAAATCTTTTTTTGAAGTAATGCATGTGGAATTATTTCCTAATTCACTCTCATTGGTGATAGACTCAATATATAAGAAACAATTGCTTATCTACATATAGGATCAATGAAAGGCTGAATAATATACCATTTATTTTTGCAACAAAAAAAAACATTTAGTTATCACGCTAACAGAAACTATGGAAGATTCATCTGCAAATTAAATTCTACAGGCTACTAAGGAAAAAATAAAAAAAATCTAAATAACTTTTCCTTAATTGGGAATTAAAAATTGTTAACAATTTCATCGTATACAACTTGATGTATATGCTGTATGAAATCATAACCTAATTCCTAGTAAACATTTTTACATACTTGGAAATTAACTTTAAAATTGATATATAAAACTAGGGGTAGGCAGTGACAAGAACATTGAAAGGGAAATGACAGAATTTTTTATCCTACAAATTCTGTTAAGAAGACTAGATATATTTTTAAAAAATGAATGTGAACCTTTGTAAAAACATACAGACACACATACAGAAAACCCTCAAAGTGAATCAAAAGTCTTAAATACAAGAACAAAAACCCTACAACTTTAAAAACATTGGAAAGTTGAACATCATTGTATTTAGTGTGATGGTTTAAATACAAGAATGGCACAGGCAGCAACATATGAGTACAGTGAAGTGTTGCTTCACAGTTATCAACTTGGGAGTGGGATGGAGATCAATATGTTTTTCAAAAATTCAGGGAACTTTTTTACATAATTAGAATTAATTAATACATGCACAGAATTAATGGTACATAAGAAACAAAATTTAAAGTTTAGTTAACCGGGTTCTTTCTTTTAATAAAAAGTAAATTCAATACTTAGCTTTTTTATACTTTGTGTGGTATGCAATACTGGTGTTTGGAAGGGTGAGGTTGGAATCTCACAATGATAGAAAATAAGCACAGGAATCCTTTATGTTTTCAGTTTTTTAAGCATGGTCCTAAATCTTTGTTGGGGTAATTTTATTATAGTTGCTATAAAAATTTTTGGCAATTTTGTTGGTTTCTATCAATTATCATCTCTTATTTTATATGAGATGCTACTGGTTCTTTAGATAAAGGGTAATTTAGAATTTCCTATTGAGATGAGAAGTGTGTTGAAGGCTGGGGAGGCTGCTTACTTGGTAAAAGAGCTAGCTGTGCAAACTTGATAAAATGAATTTGATCCCTAGCACCCATGTAAAATCCAGATGTGACAGTCCAGCTAGATAACTAAGTTATAACTAAGCCATTCAGAAGCAAACACAAGATAGACCCTACCTAAACAAGGTATAAATGGAGAATGTACTCCTAAAAATTGTCTTCGGTCTTATATTCCATGTCTTGGCATACAGACACCCTCACTCACACACATTGGTATATATTATGGTGGCTTGAATGAGAATGTCCTCTAAAGACATATATATATATATTCTTTATTACTGAAAACAATTTTTATTGAAATATATTTTGATTTTTTCTTCCCCTTTCCCAAATCCTTCCAGATCTCCTCCCTTTTCCTACTAAGTCAACTTGAAGTTGTTTCACACACACAAAAAAAGGCCAAAAGCCCAAAATACTTGGCCTGCAATTGGTGGAACTGTTTGGAAAGGATTAGAAGTTGTAGCCTTGTTGGAGGTGGCATGTCATTGGGGGTGAACATTAAGGTTTCAAAATCTCACATCATTCTCTCTTTCTCCTCTCTCTCTTTCTCTCTCTCTGGCCATCTCTCTGTCTCCCTCTTTTTCTTTCTGCCTCTTGCCTGGTAATGTATGCTCTCAGCTACTGCTCCAGTGGCATACCTGTCTGCTCCAATGGTCCCTGCCATGATGACCATTGACTTTAACCCTGTGGAATTTTCAACTATAAATTAAATGGTTTCTTTTACCTAAAATTAACTAATGTTTAACTAAATTTTTAAAGTAATATTTTAAATTTAGAACTTTTTATTTATTCTTTGTGTGTTATAACAAAATTACTTTTCTAGAGGTTTGCTATGCCCCTTTTGGTCTTAAATATCTATTAAGGGTTTCTACCCCACTTTAGACCATTTATTTCCCAAATAAATAACACATATGCACTATATTTAACTAATATGCTTTTAAGACCTATGCTGGACAAGTTGTGAGCTATTCTAAATTCAGTAAATTTGTTTAGTTGAACTACAATTATACATATATGTGACTATATGTAAGCAGGAGCATTGGTTGAAATGCATACAATTCTAGCTATTAATTTTTAAGTCCACATAAATATTCTTCATTTGACAATCTGGTGACTCCTGGGAAGTTTCTGCTCCATCAGTCTGTACTAAGGGCAAGTTCTTCTTGGTCTTGGGTGGCCTAACCAGAACAGTGCTGGAGAGTTCACCCTGGTAGCCCGGATGTGGGAGAACTGGCAGGATAACCAGCTCAGCTACCACCCAGGCCCAGATTTAGTGCTTTGAGTTGATCCACTCAAAAATCTATATCATCTGTGAACTGATGGAAATCATAAAAGGACTGATACTACAGATCCAAAGCTGCAGGATCTCCATGACATAGGGCAAAAATAAGATAAATGAGAGGAGTCCTGGTGAGGAGCCTGTATTGATGGTTACACAGAAGCCAGAACTCGGACCAGACCAATGACTCACTGCAATGAATATTTGCTAGTGAAGATGTGTGTACAGAGGAGTTTACTCTGGAGCGCACCATGGCAAACTACAGCTTCCACAAATTAGATGTTTTCAATGCTTTGTTTGGTTTGTTTGCTTGTGTTTGTCTGAGGGGAAGTTGCAAGTGTGGAGTGTGGATATGAGGTGATGTCAAGATGAGTGGGACTGGGGTACATGATGTGAAAATAGACAAAAATGTTTTCAAAGGTACATAAATGCTAAAAAAAAAAAAAAAAAGTAAACACATGTCTTTTGTACCAGCATTCGGGAGGCAGAGGCAGAGTCTGGGCAACACAGAGAAACTCTTTCCAGTTCCAGATCCCTTTACAATGTTCTTCTCTTTTCTTTCATCTGTCCACCACATACTTACACATTATTGTGGCTCCCGGTACAGTTAGGCCACATGGCTGGTGGCGCTGAGTGACTTCCTCTGTCCGACCAATGGAGACTGTTGACAAGTGGGCCTCTAGATATCTACAGCCCTCACTCATGTGTCATGGGGATGGGTGGGTCTATGGATGTTCCTTCACTTGCTACTGTTCTCTGGAGATAGACAGGGCTCTGTGTGTCTACAGTTCACCTGTGAGGGTACAGGGGATTGGAGATCTGTGGATATCTTTCCCAGCCTGAGCAGCATGGCATGGTATCTTAATGTCTGCTGACTTCAATTTTAACTTCCATTGTCTTCTGCAGAGTCCCGGGATACTGCGATGATGTTGCTTATAGCTGACCTCAGCACAGCAGCCAGAGGTTCCAGCCTAAGGCAAGTCAGGAAAACGTAAACAATTTAAAACAAAGATGTGTTTTTTGGGACATTCATATTTTAATATTATATTGTTCTTGACAGCCAAATACTTAAATTCAGAATATAAATCATGGTCATTTTCATAGGTCAGTGTTTGGAAGGAGATAGTTTTCCAGTATTTTACAAGATTGGTACATTACTTTGTCTCACTTGAATATTACCCACATTCTAACCTGAAATAAGACTGTCTTCAACACTTGGCTTCAGTTTTCAAACATTTAGACCTTGAGTATGTATGGCTCAATTTTTTCCCACAAATGGAATTTTCGTACTTCTGCAGAGTATTTAATATAAAAAATTAGAACTACTGTTTTCCCGGCATTACCTTGTATAGTATTCAATATACTCTCTGTTGGAGGGTATGAGGCTAATTGCTATATAATGGAGCATAGCGATAATGAATCTGGTCCTAGCCCAGGTGTCCAAATTTGTGGTGATAGAGAACAGTGGGTCTGTCTACTTTAAAACTGCAGGAATGCTGTGAAGGCATCTCTGTTTTCTATCTCTATTAGCTTTGTGCTTTGAGGGCAATGAAGGGAACATAACTGTCCTTGAAACTGCTGACCCAGCAATAACTAATTGTGGTCAAAATACCTTCATCTCCCTATGCTGCAGTTTTTCTACCATTTTGCTAGAAGAAAAAGAAGGGTTTTGGGGGGACTCTGTTTTTACCTGTTTGTGTTTTCTGGCTTCAGTTCTTTCAATCAGTAATGCTGGGATACATAAAGTTAAAAACAGGAGCAATAACATGGCTAACACACTGAGAGACCATTTTTCAGTCCTGTAGTCATTAACTTATTAGCCAAGTTTTGTTAATCTTTCTGTAGTAGTATATGAATCTAAGTGTTCAAAATGAATTAACTTATAATTACTGTCTATGGTGATTTGAATAGGTATGGTCCCCATAGACTCATGTTTGAATGCTTGGCCCATGGGGAGTGGCACTCTTAGGAGATATGGCCTGGTTAGTGTATATGTGGCCTTGTTGGAGAAAGTGTGTTACTGTGGGGATGCGCTTTGAGGTCTCCTCTGTTCAAGCTGTACCTAGTCTGGCACACAATATCCTTTTGCTGCCTGTGGAACTCTCAGCTCATTCTCAAACACTATGTCTGCCTCTGTGCTACTATGCTTCCTACCATGATGATAATGGGCTAAACTTCTGAAACTGTTTCCCAATCCCAATTAAATGTTTTCCTTTATAAGAGTTGCCATGGGCATGGTATCTCTTCATAGCAATGAAACCCTAATTAAGATACTATCTAATAATTATAAAAATATACAATGATTAAGAGAATTACCAAATTGTGAATATATCAGAGTTGAGGAATATGGAAAAATATTTATAATATACATTTTTACTCATTTTTCTTCAATCTGACCATGTAATATATATGTTTCCAAAAATTAAAAATGTATACATATTTAGAAATATAAAAAATTGACCTTTAACTTAAACAAAGTTGAAGAATTCCAACACAATTGATAATATGTTTCTCACTTCTATTCAGGTTATCAAGGTACACAATTTAGTCACAATATCAGATTTCTAAGAATATAAAGATTATATCATAATTCCAAGAATTTGATATTACGTAGTCAATATAGAGATTTGACTTAAAAATTAATAGCTAAGGGGTAAAGAATACCATCAAATCCTTATCCAAACTAAAAAGGAGGGGTAGGGAGAAGAAATTAATAAATTTAAACAATAAAGAAATGTATTATAGACAGTAATAAAATTGAGAAAATCGTTAAGCTATATTTAATTAGATTTTCCACCAAGTTGGAAAATACAAAATAATTTAATAAATGTTTGGACATACTGTCTTATAAGAGTATGATCTTATGAAATATGATCTGCGGGGGATCCAAGATGGCGGCAGCCTGCACCGACGTATTTTGATTTCGGGGTTAACAGTCACAGGGCGGCTAGTGTTGCAGGATGCTGTACAAACGGCTTGACCCTCTCTAGATCTCACCCAACTACCCAGGGACCACTGAGGGTCCCTGGGCAGGACACTCCTTCCCACTGTCGGACACCCAAGGAAGCCGCTGGACCCGGGAACTGGGATCCCACATCCCCCACCAGGAGAGACACCGGGTAAGTTCCAATCTAATACCCAGCGGGCAGATTCAGATCCCACGCAGAGATAATCCTCACCCTGCTGGGCACCCCCAGGTCTCGTACAGATGATCCAGCTATCTGGCGAAAGGTTGCAACCCTTGGAAGTGAGCACAGCTCAGCTGCAAAGTGCCTTCAGACTGCAGATTGCAACCCACTGCTGTGATGTCACTGGCCAGTTTCCAGGCCATGGGAGCAGCAAGGCTATTGGGGGTGAAGGGCAGATTTACCCACCACAGGAACCAACTCCGGGCAAACTGCAAGGTATTTGAAACTGTTGTATATTGGACTTTTGTACTAGTGCTGGCCCTTCTGGCAGGAAAACAGAGCTTACTTGTACACAGCTCCACCCCCTGGATTAGTTAGGTCTCCACCTAAGAGGCGGGGCTAAATGACTCACCTTATAGGGGTGGAGTAGGCAACTCGACTCCTACACCAAAGCACCCCCTTTGGACCCAAGTCCAGAGGACAGCTAAAAAACTCAACATGGCCAGAGGCCCCAGACAAAAAAAAAAAAAAAAAAAAAAAACACAGAGCGAAATGACTCCAACAAAAGAAAGCAAAATTATTCCATCCAGCCCGAACCACCTCACCACAGCTGAAACACATGAAAACGATGACAATTCTACATTATGGAAAGTGATAGAATCACTTCAAGAAGAACTTAAATCTATGAAGGAATTCAAAGAAGCCAAAATTGCACATACGAAAGCTATGGAAAATACCATTAGAGAATTTCAGAACAAGATGAGTCAATTGAACAAGAAAAAGAGAGGGCAATGGAAGACTTCGAACAAAACGGCAGCCTACAGACTGGGAGAATATCTTCACCAACCCCACATCTAACAGAGGGCTAATATCCAAAATCTACAAAGAACTCAAGAAATTAAATGCCAAGAAACCAAATAATCCAATCAAAAAATGGGGGACAGAGATAAATAGAGAATTCACAAAGGAGGAATCCCTAATGGCTGAGAAACACTTGAAGAAATGCTCAACATCCTTAGTCATCAGAGAAATGCAACTCAAGACCACATCTTTGAATGCCAAATAACAAAATAATTTCTTCTTTAAACCAGATTGAGAGATAACACTTTATATATTGTCAAAAAACCAAATTTGCTTCAGGAGAAATATTACCTACCCCCCCCCAAAAAAAAAGAGGGTGATTGTCCCTGAGTGAGGATTAGGGCAGGGCTCTGTTCTTATCTTTCCAGGAGAATCAAAGCATCCATTCAAGGAACCCAGGGACAACTGGACAACGGAAACCTCAGCAGAAAACAGAATCAAACACCAAAAGAAGACGAGTGACCCAGTTGATTCAGCCTGACAGATTCCCTCAATAGCTGTCTCCATCAAAAGCCTACAACCACAACAACTCAATATCGCTAAGACCGTTCAGCTCTACACAATGCCCCAGCCAGAACCTCAGTAAAGCCTGGAAGTTCAGCTTCTGCCTACAAACTCCTTAGGTCATCTAAACAGCTGAGAACAGAAGGACTGAACATAAAAGGATTGTACTAACATCTTTAACCATTTTTCCATTTTGGTTCGGGCCCCAAACAGGTTTACTACGACCCAAACCAGCAGGAAGTCATTTTAAGAGAGCGACGTCCCATACCCCCATACCCAGAGGGTGGGGAGGGTGTTTCTCTGCCCCCCCCCCCCCCCCGTTTTTTGGTTATTTGAAGGACAACTGAAAACTCTGTTATTTAGGGGAAGAGATTACAAGTTGTTAAATGGTCCTGTTTAATGGGTTTTGAAGGTTAGACCCAGGTATTCCTTCTTTCCCTTTTCTGTATCCTTCTTTAAATCCTATGTAGGAATGCACGGACTTGAGAAAAATTGAGACATAGACATAGCACAGGAAGGAACAAGAAGAAGGGTCAGATTATTGAATATGTCCTTATACCTTTGTATATTGATACAAAATTAGTAGTATATTTGGCTAAAGTGGTATTGACCATTGTTTATTGTGCAAAAATAAGATTGTATCGGACTACATCAGTATTGATATTTGTATATTGATACAAAATTAAGATTACAGTTGGCCACAATGGTATTGACCCTTGTATATAGACGCAATATTAAGATTGTATTGGGCCACATAGGCATTGATCTTTGTATATTGATACAAAATTAAGAGTATATTGAGCCACATTTGAGTAGATCTTTGTATATTGATACAAAAAGGTAATGCTTCCTAATGGTATCGTACCTAGAGATACTTAAAAATGAAATGTGAAGCTCTGACCTCTTGATACCAACCATCTTAAACTGTTTAGGATAGTTAAGAAAGACAAACTCCTAGTCATGTATCCACGTCACCTTGTTAGCTACTATGACAGTCTATCACAGATATTCTCTAAGCTACTCAGTAATCAAGTTGTTAAGAGACAAGCAACATTTGCTTATCTAAATACAAGAGATAGATAGGGCATCTTCAAAAACCCCAAGAGATCTGCAGAATATGGCATTCAAAGATGTGGTCTTAAATTAAGATTTTTTTTGATATCGTGACATATCAGCTCCTGACAGCACCCCCCTATTCTACTCCATATAGAAGATAAGCATCGAAGAATCTCCAGTGTGAGATGGTTGAATTAGTGGCAAGCCTATCTCTTGGCATATAAAAACTCCTTGCTTCAACTGCAGACACACTGCTGTCCAAAAAGGACAAAACTTGGTAGCAGGGAAGTCGACAGCCTAGCTCTGCCAAGACAGGGTAGGTTAGTCCTTCACAATCCCTGTTCTACAATAAATGTCTGTCAGAGAAACAGGACCAAAAGGCTGAAGAC
>CAJQZJ010012348.1:3788303-3801421 GCA_907164525.1 Lophiomys imhausi | reverse complement strand
ACTTTAAACTCATGGAGATGGTTAGAAGGTAGAAGGTTAAAGTCAGGAGCCAAATATGTATGAACTGGACATTGGGAAGTTATACTGGGCCATTTAACTCTCATAAATATGGCATAGTTAATTCTGCTGTTTTGTATAGAATTTACTGTTATAAGAGAAAGAACCATTTGTTGGATTGAAAAGGGAAGCTGTTGGGGGTGAAGAGGGTGGAAGAGTGGGACAGGAAGGGGGAATATGGAAGGGTTTGTGACTGAGATGTAACTTGAAGAAAAAAAATAAAGTACTTATATATAAAAAAAAAAGAAATTGAAGAGGCCATCAGAAGATGGAAAGATCTCCCATGCTCATGGATAGGTAGAATCACCATAATAAAAATGGCCATCCTACCAAAAGCAATATACAGATTCAATGCAATTCCTATCAAAATACCAACACAATTCTTTTTTTTTTTTTTTTGGTTTTTTCGAGACAGGGTTTCTCTGTGTAGCCCTGGCTGTCCTGGACTCACTTTGTAGACCAGGCTGGCCTCGAACTCGCAAAGATCCGCCTGCCTCTGCCTCCCAAGTGCTGGGATTAAAGGCGTGCGCCACCACTGCCCGTCCCAACACAATTCTTTATGGACCTGGAAAAAGCTATTCTTAATTTCATATGTAACAACAAAAAACTCAGAATAGCTAAATCAATCCTGTACAATAAAAAAAATCTGGAAGTATCACCATCCCAGATTTCAAGCCATACTACAGAGCAATAGTAATAAATACAGCATGGTAATGGTACAGAAACAGACCAGTGGATCAATGGAATCAAATTGAAGACTCAGAAATGAACCCAAACACCTATGGTCACTTAATTTTTCATAAAGAAGCCAAAACTACACAATGGAAAAAAGACAGCATCTTCAACAAATGGTGCTGGTCCAACTGGATGTCCACATGCCAAAGAATGAAATTAGATGCATACTTAACACCTTGTACAAAACTTAAGTCCAAGTGGATCAAAAACCTTAACATAAGGCCGGACACACTAAAGATACTAGAAGAGAAAGTGGGAAAAACCCTCAAACTCATTGGCACAGGTGACAACTTCCTGAAGAGAACACCAATAGCTCAGGACCTAAGACCAACAATCAATAGATGGGACCTCATGAAACTGAAAAGCTTCTGTAAGGCAAAAGACACTATCATTCGAACAAAACGGCAGCCTACAGACTGGGAGAAAATCTTCACCAACCCCACATCTGACAGAGGGCTAGTATCCAAAATTTACAAAGAACTCAAGAAATTAAATGTCAAGAAACCAAATAATCCAATTTAAAAATGGGGAAAGAGCTAAGCAGAGACTTCACAAAGGAGGAATTCCTAAACGCCGAGAGACACTTGAAGAAATGCTCAGCATCCTTAATCATCAGAGAAATGCAACTCAAGAGGACTCTAAGATTCCATCTCACACCTGTCAGAATGGCTAAGATCAAAAACTCATATGACAGCACATGCTGACGAGGTTGTGGAGAAAGGGGAACACTCATCCATTGCTGGTTGGAGTGCAGGCTTCTACAACCACTATGGAGGTCAGTCTGGCGATATCTTAGAAAACTTGGAATAGCTCTGCCTTGGGACCCAGCCATACCACTTCTGGGTACACACCCAAATGACTCCTCATGGAATCACAAGGATGTTTCCTCATCTATGTTCACAGCAGCCTTATTTGTAATAGCTAGAAACTGGAAACAACCCAGATTTCCCTCGACCGAAGAATGAATTAAAATACTGTGGTACATCTACACAATGGAATACTACTCAGCTATCAGAAACAATGAATCTACGCAATTTGCAGCCATTTATGTAACTAGAGAAGCTCATCCTGAGTGAGCTAACCCAGACTCAGAAGGATTCACATGTCATCTATTCACTTATCGTTGGATTTTAGCTATATAGTACAGGATATCTATACTACAACTAATGCACCAAATGGAACACGGACATAGACTTTTTTTCTCTCCTTGTCAATGAGACACTTTTCCCTAGTGGTACTGCCTTGTAGGCCCCCAGTGTATGAGGAGGCTCTTGGCCCTCATATGAATGTTGAACTGGGGTGGAGACTGTTATATGGATGGGGGCACTCCACTCCAGAGGAGTGGGATTGAAGGGTTAGGGGGTAGATGGTGGGAAGGCGAGACTGGGAGGGGTGAAAAGAGGACACTATGATGGAGATATAACCTGAAGCAATCAATCAATCAATCATTCAATCAATTATATTGACAGTTCATATTTTAATATTAAATATTAATTATTAATATTGGAATACAGGTTGCCATTAATACAAGCATTCAGCATTTGTATATAGATTCTTAGCTTTTCCAAATATTAATTGAAGTTTATAAAATTGAATTATAATGATGAGCTTTCCTGTTAGAATGCTTTCAAATAGAATCACAGAATTCTGCTAGAATTCTCCTAGTAGTAATGAGATTAACACTGTGTTACTTGCTAATGATACAGAATGTCATAATGGTGTCAATTATCCAATCATTCATCTTATAATGCTTAAAGTGAAAAAACCTTAATGTGAAGGAATTTTAAGAGGTATCCATATTTTCATTGTTGCTATTGCCATTATTAGTATTTGTTTGGAGAATGTTCTTGAAATTTAAAAACTTGTTTATGTTTCATTAACTTTTAGTTTACTTGGTTAAGTCAGAGAACACAGGAATATCTAATTGTGTAGTAAAATAAACAAATTGTTTAGTAGCTGTGAACTATTTATATCCTAGATATCTTTTAGTGTATCTTACAAGAAACTTTCAGGTTAAGAAACCATAACATATTCTCCTGGTATTTGTGAATTACTGGATATAATATGTTTGGGCAATAATTATGTTTACTTTTATTTCCAGTTCTTATGAAATGCTCTCCTAGGTACTACTGCTTGTGCTACTGTGCTGAATTTTGGAAGCAGCTACTATTTACTACACAAAGAAGAATCATATAGACACCTTACCCCATGTAATGTTCCATCATGGATCTTCCTCATTCTACTGATTTGATTTATATTTATCTGTAATACACAGTATTAATTTTTTCTAGAGCTTTGATAGCTCATATGTAAAGCCAAAGGAGGACGTTATTAAATTATGTTATAAATGGAAGAAAGGAATTTCTAAGAGCTTTATCCATGTGAACAATCTTACATCAAAAGCAGCAGACAGATACTATAATTCCCTTTCCTGCTTCTTACCCAGCTACTATATATATATAAAACTATGGAAGTAGGACACAAACAAAATTAGCTTGGTTCTAAAGTTTGTGTTCTTTACCTTCCACAGTATAGTGTTGCCATGTGGTTCAATGGGACATGAGGCAGGTTCGGTCCATAGTGTCCAAATTTAAGAAGAGTTTTGATATGAAGAGGCAAAGAAAGTGATCTAATTATTTCTTTTAATACATTCTTAGAGCCAGATCTGGTGGGTGACTGTTTCTCATTGGACTTCCCTTTTTGTCCATCAGATTTCATTTCAAAGTAAGCAGGTTTGATTCATTTTCATTCAGGTAGGACGTTAAGATGTTATGACATCTAATTTACATAAATTTTTAGTCTAAGAACCATGAGCAAATGGAATTTCTAATATATAATACTCTAACATCACATAAATTAATAGAGTTTTCAGGTGAGCAGGAATTTGTGATTTTCCAAATTCAATTGCAATCATTAAGCCTTATTTCTGCCAAATATCCCTTGTGCTTTTCTCTAGAATGATAATCTTTCATAATCTGTAGGAAACAGGTATTTTAAAGTTGAGATGGAATCTATACCACAAGAACAAGACTTATTATCCTTGACTCCCTGTGTTTTCTCATTGAGATGGTTACTTTTGTTAATTTTACACAAATTAGAGTTACCTGAAAAGAACCTCAGTGATGGATTGTCTACATAAGTTTGGTTTGTAAGGGCATCTGTGAGGATCATGTTAATTAAATTAATTTGTATGGGAAACCCCTCCCACTGTGAGCAGTGCCATTTCTTAGGCAGGAGTTCTTGAACTGTCAATCAATGAAGAGGGTATTATGCATTTATTTCTCTCTTTTCATACCTGTGGATATAAAGTGACTAGCAGTTTGACATTCCTATCTTTACTGACCCCATAATTTGCCATTTGTTGGGGACTTTATCAAAACAACAGAAATCTAACTGGGGCACTGCTCTACCCTTTGCCTAATTATAGAAACTTAGCTGCCCATAGTACTTCTATTGATCACCATAGACATAGCTTTTGTTTGGCACAATTGCAGACAGATTGAGTCACAGATTCTGTGGTTGCCATTGAATAAACCTAGTGGTTTTTCCTACAATTTCATGGCAAATGAAATTTGCCGATGAAATAAGCATATAAAACAAGTAGTTTTGTTTAATCTATACATCTGGATTGCAGCAATAGGAATAAAACTGCCTTGATATTGGCTTATGATAAGCCAAATCACTCAATCTAGCATGGAGTCACTTTTGCTCCAAACAACATTTCTACCCTTATTCTGACCCAAATTCTAGGGATACACTTGGTCTTGTCATAATCATGCTTCTTTAAGTTAGATTCTCCCAATAAATGGTGCTCTGTGTAACCCTAAATCTGTTTTCCTGGATTTTTTTTTTTGTCTTATGCCATTTGATGCTGGGTTCTCACTATAGCAATCAGCTTCTATTGGAACATGCACAATGTAGGTAATGATGGTGAAATTCATATTATATTATAGGCATATAAGCACTCAGTGCTTTATTTAGGCCTAAGTTCATTTCCCACAGATAATGTATTTAGATTTGAATGGAAAACTGATCATAATTTGTCTTATTTTCTTCTGAGGGAAAAAATTCCCCAGCACACTTTCAGCATACACTAGGACAATTACATTTAGATGGCACATCTTAAATTTAATATAAAGGAAAATAAGATTAACATGATTTGGTGTGTTAAGGTAGAACTGTGTTTCTTTTGAGTATGTACCCCACTGTTAGGAGATATCAATACTCTTTGTGAGTGATTTGTGGTCAACTTTGTCACAATAAAATTTAGCTTTTAAATTTTTAATAAAAGATATGTTGCCTAAGTTATATATATATATATGCTTTTCAAAGTGACTCTCAATAAATCTCCTTCCCCCTCTATTAGTGTGTATGTATGTGTATGTGTTTGTATGTGTGTGCAAATGTGTGTACATTGAGGGAGAGCTGTCCATGTGGAGTCTGCTCTGGGCCTGTTCTTTCCACACTGTGCTGTTGTTACAGGCAAATACTGCATGTCCAGTTTTTACTTGGTGCTAGGTATCATAACTCACTTTCTCATCCTTGGCAAGCAAGCATTTTACCCACTGAGCCATCTCCCCACCCTAAAAGCAATCCTTATTGAGTGAATAATAAATTATCTTACAGTGGAGTTCAAACATATTGTCATGGTAGATAACTCAGGATAGTTTCATGATTCTTTTTTTCCCATCCCAGACCACATGCAGGCCTAGGGAGTGGCTGTGCCACTTGGAAGGGGTCGAGAGTCTGAGAGAGTAGCACTGTGGCGGGACCAGGGGCCTTCCAGAAGAACTCTCTATGGGCCCACCACCCCATTGACTCTGAGGGAAGTTTCATGATTCTTAAACTACTTCTTCAAGGTTCTTTTTACATTGAAAGGTACCATATTTCCAAGAATGAAGGACAGGACATGGAAATCCATAAGGCTTCATTATTCTGCTTTTCACAAAGCCTTTGCATTTAGTCTAGATTTTTCTCATAAATTCTATGTTCTGGGAATGAATGTTGTTATTTTACTTTGATTTCCTCAACTTAGCCCTACTGTCAATGAACATGATCTCCTGTATGTCCTCTAGTTCCAACACTAAATGTTTTATAGCCATAGCCACAAAACCTACGCATACAGTGCCCAAATATTTCTACACAAATAAAAAGTCATATTCTAGAAGAAACTGTTTTTAATCTAGGAAAGGAATTTTAGACATTCTACTGCACGATAGCCACACATACTTCATGGACCTTATAATGAATATGGAGATTCATATCCAAGAAATTCAAGAAATAAGATTACTTGTCTATGTGAGCTTCTGACTGTTACCTTTAGTTATCAGCACAGTCTGGAGAGTTCAGTTATAAACTTCTGAAATGGTTTTTAGGATCCCATCTCTAACCAAGTAAGCAAAGTGGACTGATATTAGCTTTCTACTGTTGGACCCTGTGGATCCACTGATGTCCTGACGCCCTGAGGCCCCCAGAGACAGAGGTTTGTTGCAAAATGCAAGAGGATTTTATTGAGCCAGTGCACTGGGATTCGACTGCCTTCAGGAATGAGTGAACCCCTAACAACAGTTACAGGCAGTTTTTAAGCACAAAAACTGCAAACAGTAGGGACACAAGGGGAACAATACAGTTGGTTATGTAAACTGAAACTTTGGCCCTGTTAGGGTGGGGCCATTGACTTTGGTAACAGCTGCAACTTTGTGGTTATCTAGTTCCTGAAACACAGAGTTCAATGGAATGTTCTAGGGATCAAGAGGTCAGATTCTTATGCACCAGGGTAGCTAGGGAGGGACAGTGGTATTTTTCCACAGCCTCACACTACTTAATATCTGGAATTCATGACAAAGAGGAATTCCAGTTTTCTCTTCCTCTTTTCCTTTCCTAGATGTGCTTTTTGAAATACAATGAGTTAATGAGCTTTAAAAAATCAGTGTGTAATAATCTTATTTGAGCCCCGAACTATGGTAAATGACTTGCTTTTCACAGCACACATTAGTGTTGCATATCATATTACTCTGTAAGTCTTTCCAATAACAGTTTAACATTATAATGTTTAGTATCTTCTTTTGAGTGATGTGATGACTACTGTTAAGTATCAAACTCACAGAATTTGGAAACACTTAGAAGACAAACCTCCAGACAAGCCTCTGGTCTGTGAGAGATTACATTGATTATGTTAAATGAGGTAGAGGGATTCACCATAAAACTGGAGAACATCATTCACTGGGATGGAGAATTGGCTTGAAGGAAAATCAGAAAGCTAGCTATGTGATGAAAGTTTGGGTTTCTTTTAGAAACATGGTTGCATTGAATGAATGTGTTTTTTGTTTTTGTTTTTGTTGTTGTTGTTGTTTTGGTCTTATTTGTGAAAGGGACATGCAAAACATCCTGATGAAAGAGCGTGAGATGTTTTTCTAGTCAGATCTAGTTTTCCCCAATTCTGTAGCAGTTTCAGATTCCACATGAAAAGTCAAGGATTTAGGAAAAAGTGCATTTCTGCATAATACAGGGAACACAAAGAATCACAGAGACTTTAGTAGCTCTCATTGTCCATCAGTAAGTCAGGATCTCCAAAAATCATGTTCCAAGCTTTATACATGGGGACTATGCATTTGTAGAAACTAATTTTGACTAAGTATATGAAAGTTGTACTTTTTGTTTAGATTTTTCATGAAATTTTTTCAACAGGGAATCTTTTACAATCTCATCTCTTTCCCTCCAGGTGGATCATTCTGCCATACTTTATGTCAACCTTACATTGATAGTCATTTCATTATGGCATTGAATTACTTGTTTGAAAAGGTGCTGTGGTAGATAGATGTCAGACCTCACTTTAGATGATAGTTCTCACACAGAGTGAGTTTGATCCAGACACATAATCTCTTTGAAAGTCAGTTTTCATACTCATAAAATTGCTTTCAATAATTAACTTTGGAGAGTCTCCAATCACTGACATTCAAAGACTCAAACTGTTTAGGATTATTAAAAAGCATAAGTTCACATTCATTCAAATTTGTAGTTTTGTTAAGTACTGTTTTGGTTAATCACAGATGTTTTCTGAATTAATCAAATATTAGTTGATAGAGATAAGCAACATTTGCTTATTCAAATATATGGAGATAGATAGATGGTCTTCAGAAACCTCAAGAGATCTGTACCATATGGCATTTAAAGATCTTTTATTAATTGAAGACGTTTTTGACATTGAGACATGTCAGCTCCTGACAGCACCCCCATTCTACCTCAAAGAAAACGATGAGCATTGAAGAATCTCCAATTAAAGATGGATGCATTAGTGTCAAGGTAGCAACTGGGTAATGAAAAATCCCCTGTTTCAACTTTAGATAGAATGTTGTCTGAATTGAAAAAAAATTGGAAACAAGTAAGTTGATAGCTTAGCTCTACCAAGATAGGGTGGGCAAGTCCTTCATAATTCCTGTTTTACAATTGATATCTATCAGAGATACTGGGTCAAAAGGCTGAAAATAGATGCTCTGTTGGGGTAATGTTAAGCATTCTAAATGTTAATTGGTCCTGTTTGCTGTCTGTTACTTATATTGACTCTGATTGGTTAAATAAAAAGTTGAGGCCTGAGATTAGGCAAAGACAGAGAAAGGTGGGACTTCCTGAGATCAGAGCAGGAAGCCTGTGCTTTAGACAGAAGAAGAAGGCATTCCAGCCAGGAGTAGCAGGAAGGAAGCACACACCATGGGTTAGAAAAAGGAATATCATTCCACTTGGCCAGGAACATCAGCATATCGTGGAGAATGGCAGTTCAAGGAGACGTATGTATATATGGGGTCATATTTGGGTAATAGACTTAAGAGCTAGCTTAGATGGGCCAAGATTGCTCAATTCAGGCCAAGGCTTGTTAAAATCCACATGGTCTCTGTGTGGTTAAAGATTAACAGCCTCCAAAACAATTAATGATAATATAAATACTGGTTAAACAATTTAACTATTTGTTTCTACAAATGGCGACCAACGTAATTTAACTTTTTTTTTTTTTTTTTTACATATGGCGTCCAACTACAGCAATTAGAATCCATGCTTACAGGGCAAGAAGGCCCGGGTGAAAGCTGGTTTCCTAGCCAAGGAGCAGGGAAATGAACTCAAATGCATTTAAAAAGTGCTGCTAACTTAGCAAAAGCTGTTGCCTTGCAGCAAAGGTGGAAAGCTTAGCTCTCCTTATGTACTAAAAAACTGGCAGCCTTCTAAACAGAATTTGAGAGTAGAATTAACTGCCTAGATTAAAAATGGAGGAATTCATGATGCCTCAATACATTTGTATTCCAATTGAGTTTGTTCCTCTTAGCATGCAAATGATTTTGACCCTGACAATTGTGGTTCTATGTATCTTTTTGAGAAAGTTCAGAATAGGATAGTCTTGCTAAATTGCCAACAATGATACTGGAGGGAGGAGGGAGGCCCTTCCCCCCTCCTCCCCCTCCGATAGATAATACAAAATTGATGGCAGCTAGAGCTAAGAGCTCCCTGGGTGCCTGTCAGGAGTTTCTGGTATAGGCCCACCAATGAAATGCAGCCAAAACTATAATCTAAGGAATAATGAACAAAGCTTTAAGTGCAGCATGTTTAGACATGCCAAGGCTCTTGGAATGTTATTTCTTTGCTTGATATTTGTTTAAATGTCTTTGATTTTTCTACATCAGGAGGTAGAAAGGATATTTTTCTAGTTTGGCATTGCTAAAACAAATGAGATTTTTGAAGATTTTGGGCAGATTTCAAATTGTCATTACAGTTCAAGGTTGCTCTCTGGGTCATAGAGATACAAAATCTGGGACTTAAGTGAAATATTTGAGCAGGGTGGTATTGCACATGCCCTTAATCCTTTAATCCCATCACACTAGAGGAAGAAACAGGCAGATCTCTGGATTCTAGAACAGCCTGGTTTAAACAATGAAGGCAGGGTGGGAACTCTGTTGAGAAGTTAAAACTGCATACTAAAGACAGTCTAGAATTCAAAAATGACACATTTTTTTTCCTTGATGTTAAGTTTAATAATGTCCTTACTGATGTAATGGATAAATACATATAATCTCAAATCTATGTAAAGAGAAAGGGGTCACAAACCAGTCTCCTTAGGTGTGGGGCTCCTACTAAGGGAGGCATTTTGCCCTAAAAGAGGTATGTTAATTGCTGGGTATGGTGGTGAATGCCTTTAATCCCAGCACTTGGGAAATAAAGACAGGTGGATCCCTGACCTTCACCAAGGTCAGCCTGATCTACAAAGTGAGTCCAGGACAAGGATACACAGAGAAATCTTGTCTCCAGAAAAGAAAGAAAGAGATAGAAAAAGAAATATATTCTGTTAACCAATGTAAGGACCCAGAGTTAGGCTGGGGAAGAACATGCAAATGGCATGCCTCCCACAGCCAACAGTTAAGAAACGCTAACATAAAATAGCATATCATGTTATTTTACACCAATCTCCTTAATAATGGTGCTTCCATGGGAGAATTGGAACTCAAACTAATACAAAAAATAGTTTAATTGATGTTATTGTTTAAAAAGGGTAATTCAATTATTTAAATTTATACCTTGATCCCAAAACTTGGGAGACAAGTTAAAAACAGGTTCCTTGTATATTCTAGGCCAGTCTAACCTATGGAGCTCTGCAGAGCAAATCAAGATAGCCCAAGCTACAAAGAGAAACCGTGTCTCAATAAGGATAGATATATCCACATAGAAATTAAATCTCCAAAGAAAGGAGAAAAGGAAAGAAGAAATATATAAATGCATACCTTTGTTCCCAAAACATGGGAGACAAAAACAGAGACCGATTGGTTCCTTTTGAGTTTGAGGCCAACCTAATCTACAAAAAGCCAGAACAACACACAATAAACCTGTTTTAATCAATTAATAAATGTATGTCAACTGTAGAGGAGAATGCTTAAACTCCATGCAGTCTTATGCTGTATTTTCAATTTAAAATAGATTATATATAGCATATATATGTAATACTATTACACGCCATCCTTTCATATGGCATAAATGGAGACTTAAAAATGTCTTTCTTCTGTTCAAATGAAGAACAGAAAATATTCCTTAATTAATTTGTGCATCCTACACATCCAAGGCATTTTGTTAATTGCAGAACTATATGTTACTTGTGAGAAATTATATATTTTCAGAACAACAGGACCAGAGTCCAAAGAAGATAAGTAACCCAGATGATCCAGCCTCATAGAATGTCTCAATAGCTGCTTCCTAAAAAATCAGCAACACGAACAACTTCAAACAGCTTGCTGAGTTGGTCCAGCCTCAAGGACTGAACTTTCCTACCAAAGTCCAGCTTCGAACTACGAACTGCTCAGGACATCAAATTGTTGAGCACATAAAGACTGGGCAACAAATGTTATAATTTACTTGCTTAACCATTTTTTTTTTCATTTTATTTGGGCCCCTAAACAGGTTTTCTGTGACCCAATTCAGCAGGAAGCAGTTTTAAGAGAGCGAAGTCCCATTCCCAAAAAGTGAGGTGGATGATTCTTTGGTCATTTGATGTGTTATAAATGTTGTTTAGTGGTAATGGTTACAAATTGTTCAATGGTCTTGTTAAGCAAGATATAGGAGATTAGATTCAAGGACTTTTCTATTTCTTTTTCTTTTCTCTATCCTTTTTTCTCTCTTATAGGGGGAAAAGACTTGAAAAGAAAGAGGGGGAATATATGTATATAATATAGAAATGATAAGATATAAGGATAGATTATTAAATGTGCTCTGAAACTCAAAACTATTTTTATTCTCAAATAAGGTTATCTTTTGATACATTGGTATAGAATTTTGTATATTGATACAATAATAAGGTTAAATTTTGATTCATTGGTATAGAATTTTATATTTTGACACATAATATGTATATTTCAACTCTTATAAGGTATTGTGCCTATACAAACCATTTAAAAGTAAGGTTTCATTCCGATCCTTTTATGTGTTGCTCTTGCAATCTATTTAGGAGTCTGGATAATACAAGTTGACTGACCAGTTGAGTTTCTGGTCATATCAAATACTAGTCTTAATTTTATCATAAAATAGGCTTAATAGGTTAAACAGATACTAAATGGATAAAATATACAGTTTGCTTGTTCAAAGATAGATAGATAGATTTATAAATAAAATAGTAAATGTCTTCAAAACCCTCAGAGGCATACAGAAAATGGCATTTAAAGATGTTTTTTATTATTTTAAGAATTGTTTAACTTAAGACAGTCAGCTCCTGACAGTTCCCATTTGTCTTGGAAGAAGACAATTAACATCAAAAAGAAATCTCCCATCAGGAGATAATTCCTCAAATAAAAAAATCTCCCATCAGGAGATAATTCCTATTGGGCAAAAATGCCCCTGCTCTCTCAACAGACTATATACAGTCCAAAGATGGACCACAGTTTAAATGCGGTAAGTCGATGTCCTAATTCTGTAGAGACAGAATGGGAAAATCCTTATTATTTCCTGTTGCACAACTTAGTCTGTGAAAAATGCTTGGCCAGAAGGCTGAAGATGATGATCCAACGATATTGCGAGATATTTGGGACTCTCTAGGCAACAAACTGTCATATTTCTTTTTGGAAGCTGCTCTCCTATGCTTCCTAATCACTCAAATAATAACTTTATTCCTTCTTATGTCTTTGATGGGGTTGAAGGCATAATAGTTATAAGATTTCAATTGAACTTGAGTTGTTCAGAATTTAAAAGGATATTTTCAAGTTTAAATATCTTCTTTAGGTTTAAAAATATAGGATATGATAGAAATTATTTAGGTTCAGAACTTTAGACATACCAAGATAGATAGATGATTTTTTTCTTCTTCAAGATTGCCTGATACAAATAGGCTAAATATTATGTGTGTAACTTTTATATATGCTTTTCTTGATTGTTTAATATTTGTTCTTATTGTTTTTACTACATTTTTCAGTTTTGGAAGCTGCAGGCCCTGCACTTCCTATATAATCAGATATATTTATCCCTCTCAGGTCTCTGAGGTGGTTGAAGAATAGATAGCTAGAGTCTCATAGTTAAATTTTGAGTTGTTTAGGAATCAAGAGGGTGTTCTGGATCTAAGAAGATATTTTTAAAATTATGAGGCAAGTTAGTATGAAAGCTGAGTTAGATATAGAACTTTAAACTCATGGAGATGGTTAGATAGTAGAATGTTAAAGTCAGGTGCCAAATACATATGGACTGGACATTGGGAATGTATGCTAAGCCATATAACTCTCATAATTGTGGCCTATTTATTTCTGTTGTTTTGTATTGTATTTGTAGTTATAAGAAAAAGAACCATTTTTTGGACTGAAAGGGAGAGCTGT
>CAJQZJ010012348.1:3732716-3788203 GCA_907164525.1 Lophiomys imhausi | reverse complement strand
AAGAAGGGAAGAGGATGGGGAGGTTGAGGGGGAGGAGGGTGGAAGGGTGGGACTGGAGGGGAGAGTAGGGAGGGGGTTGTGATTGAGATGTAACTTGAAGAAATAAAAAATAAATTATTAAAAAAAGACAATAAAAAATAAAATAAATAAATACATTTGAAGAAAAAAAAATTTAGCTTTTTTTTTTTTTAGACAAAAGGAGGGAATTGTTGGGGTAATGTTAAGCATTCTAAATGTTAATTGGTCCTGTTTGCTGTCTGTTACTTATATTGACTCTGATTGGTTAAATGAAATGCTGAGGCCTGAGATTGGGCAAAGACAGAGAAAGGTAGGACTTCCTGAGATTAGAGCAGGAAGTTTGTGCTTTAGACAGAAGAAGAAAGCATTCCAGCCAGGAGCAGCAGGAAGGAGGCACACACCATGGGTTAGAAAAAGGAACATCATTCCACATGGCCAGAAACATCAGCATATTGTGGAGAATGGCAGTCCAAGGGGACGGACATATGTATATATGGGGTCATATTTGGGTAATAGACTTAAGAGCTAGCTTAGATGGGCTAAGATTGCTCAATTCAGGCCAAGGCTTGTTAAAATCCACATGGTCTCTGTGTGTACTCATTTATAATGGTTGCTTAAAGATTAACAGCTGCCAACCAATTAAATATAATATAAATACTGCAACATAATTTAATTAATTTTTTTTACAATGCTCCAATGTTATAGAGAGAAACTGGGGACTGTCTAGGCAGCCAGTTGTCTGTCATTTCTTAGTTTTGCAAGGTGCTTGCTCTGCACTTCCTGTTTATTCAGATATATTTGTCCTTCTGAGGTTTCTGATGTGGTTGAAGACTACATAGTTGTAGTCTCACAATACGTTTTAAGTTGTTTAGGATTTAAAAGGATGTTTTAGTTATAAGATTATGACTTTAAGTTGGTAATGCAAGTTAGAATGGAAATTGAGTTAGGTATAGAACTTTAGACTCATCAGGATAAGATAGATAATAGAATGTTTTTCCTAGTTGAGTTGTCAAATACATATAAATTGGACATTTAGAATGTATGTAATACATTTTAGTTTTCTTAATTGCTTCCTAATTGTTATTATTGTATTATATTGTTATAAGAAAAAGAACCTTTTATTAGACTAAAAGGGAGAGACGTTGGAGAAAGGTCTTACGAATGATTTTCAAAAGCTGATTTCAATGCTCTGAGGTCTGGTTACCACCCTTTCTGAGACACTCTCTGATTGGTTAATAAAAGTCATAATGGCCAATTAGCTGGGCAGAGAGAGAATAGGAAGGTGGGAGTTCCTGGGAGGAAGAAAGGAACCCTGGGAAAAGACAGAAGAAGTTGTCTTTTCACCAGGACACATGGAAGAAGACAGATGTCTCTGTGGGCTCAGAAGATACAGAGAGCCAAGTGGCTGGTAGGGAATAGTTGGCTGGCTTGACTTAGGTGAACTAGTTGAGAGTCTGCCCAGTTAAAGCCTAAGCATTGAAACATTAAACAGTCTTGGTGTATTTATTTATTGGGGAAAAGGTTTGCCCTGGGTCTCAGCTCTCTTCCCCTGAAGACATAAGTCCAGTAAGGCTTCTAGCTAAGGGCAGCCAGTCCTGCCAATTCTGCAGGCTTCCTCCCAGGCCCTGCCAGTCTTTTCCAACATCCAAATCTTTTTAATTTTGAGGGATAATTCTACTCTGAGTTGCCCATGAATTTAGAATCTGTTTCACATAGGATGGATGCCTACCAAATGGACAACAGCTTAAATCTCCTCAAATCTAATATGTCTATAATATTCCATGTATTTTCATTATAACTTAGGGAGTGTCTATCATCACCTGGTAGGTATTTTATAGTAACTGGATAAAGTATGTTTGGTTTTCTAACAATCTTGTGCCTCCCCCCTTTCAGTTTCATCATATAGAAGCTTGGTAGGCTCTTGTCTAAAATCTTCTGTCCGTGTCTGAGAATTTTCCTTATTCTCATTTATCGGTCTTTCTAAGGCTTGCCTAAATTCTTCTGTCTGTATCTGAGTATTTTCCTTGTTTTTGTTTATAAGTCTATCTAATTTTCCTTCTAAGGCTTTTATTTTATCAATCTATTTTTCTTTTTCCTGTATTTCTAAAGTTTTTTTTTCTTTGAGTGGATACAGAAAGCTATTATGGATATTATGAATAAGGCATAAAATATCAAAATTATAATGATCTATATTATACGCCAATATCAGCTAAGCCAATTAACCTTTCACTTTCTTCTTCTATTTTCAAGCCATCTAGGGTAGCACTACACAGGGTTCTAAAGCCTTCTAACACTATACTTCCCATATTTAACTTTCTCCTTGAGGATTTCTCAGATGACTTACCAAATCTGACAGCTTCTCAGTTTTTCCAAGGTTGGCATAAGATTTCTCTAATGGGTCTTCCACATGTTGTATTG
The DNA here is from genome assembly GCA_907164525.1 of Lophiomys imhausi. Taxonomy (NCBI): domain Eukaryota; kingdom Metazoa; phylum Chordata; class Mammalia; order Rodentia; family Muridae; genus Lophiomys; species Lophiomys imhausi. Next base: position 3,785,767 of record CAJQZJ010012348.1, on the reverse strand, counting down.
GGCCCAGAGCTCATTTCTCTGGATGAGGAAGCCTCTGAGACCCTGGGAAGCCCTTATGCCCATACAATAAATATACCAATACCATTTATGATTCATTCAAAGCAATGGGCTTAGCTGGGTAGACTCGCAACTATCTCACCTAAGTTAATCCAACCTCCTATTCCCAACCAACCACATGACTATCTGTACCTTTGCAGCCCACATATCTGTCTCCTTCCATATCTCCTGGCATAAAGAGAGAGAATTTCCTCTGTCTCTTCCAGAGTTTCTTTCTTCCTCCCAGGAAGTCCTGGCTTCCTGTTCTCTCTCTGCCCAGCCAATTGGCCATCAGCAACTTTTATTATCACATTAGAGAATGCCTTTGATAGGGAAGTAACCAGATCTCAGATCGTTGAGAATCAGCATCTGAAAATTGGGCATAAGACCTTTCTCCAACAGAATATGCTATTGCTTTGAGAGTTGCATACTGCTTCCATTTATTTGGCACAAGCATTAATGAGTGAAAACAATGCCTTAAACTTTTAGGAAAAATATTTTATCTTATATGTTAATCTGTAACTCAGCATACTTTTTTTAGACATACAGACAGGATACTTGGAAAAAATATTAATGATAACTTGTTTATTTTTCCAGGAGAATAAATGATTATGTCAAAATAAATAAGAGCTCTCTTATTTAATATAAACATTTCACAAGCCTCAGCCAAGCATAAGAATGGGTCCAAGGTTTAAAATGTATCATTTTTTCTAAGACTTAGCACCAAGTATCTGGATCAGGCAGCAGTTGGTAAAAAACTGATACAACTGTTACAACTTATCAACAGATTTTCCAGAAGTGATAGAAAAATCTAGGAGCTTTTACTATAAAATTATCTAAATTGTGTGAGAACTTGAGACATCCATTTAGAACTATTTTCTTACTGTCCCCGCCCCCCCCCCAGCTTTGTTTATAAGGCAAATGACTCAGAAGCAAAACAGAGCAGACACAAGGATGCAAGGAGAAAGAGGTCAAAGAAGACTCTGAATTAAAATAGAGCTCTCTAGGTATCCACTCCAGTCTTTTGTCTGGGTTCATTATTCAATGTTTTGCTTTTCTAGGGGAATTAACTGGCAGGATTTTGCACAGTGAACCTCTGCATGTTGGATTAACTTTCTTGTGCTCTTTTCTCCTCTCTCTTGTTTCTCTTATCTGCTGCTCTTTCTTATCTGAGTGGTTGACCTCTTATCAGAGGACTGGTCTGTTAGTATGTAGTTTACATCCAGTGAAAACCTAAAGTTCCTCTGTATGTATCCTTGCTCCCCATCTTAGAGATAAGAGCCATCAGACAAGATAAAGTTTTAGTTCTTACCTTGTACCTTAAAGTTTACAACTGACTACTAACTTTATATTCATACATTTGCATATTCATTGCTGCAGATAAAATGCTACATTCAAATATCTCTGATCATCACAACTTCTAGGTCTCTTTTGAGTCCTGAATTAAAGACACTGTTGCTTCTCTGTAGACTTCTTAATCACAGACACTCTTTTGGAATTTTGCTTTTTCCATGGGTTATTAAGATATACAATGCCATGTCCTTATCAAAATAGTATCCTTTGAAGAGGATATTATTTCTGTATCAAGCTTTATAATGGTTTTATTTTTATTTGGATGTAGAAATGAAAATAATAATTCTAGAGGTCAACATGATGCATTTCAAATACCATAATATTTTATAAGTTCTAAATGTAACAGACATGGTTAAATTCCTCATTTATAAATTGGATATGAATATTATATCTTGCAAAATGTTAGAATTTTTTAATATGTTTTTATTTAAAGCTGCATTCATTATTTACAAAAAACTATTTGTGGATGATAAGGCCCTATTGCTGAACTCATAACATGCTTTAGTTGAAGGAAATAGATAAATTTAGTTGATCTGAATACTTTCTCCTCAATGCCTGGCTAGCTTTTATAGTACTGGAATATGTGATATAGATTGTTAGGGGAGAAAAGACATCAATGACTGTGTTCAGTGCCAGATGCTTAATGCTACAATACTATCCTGCCAGGGAATATGTGCCCACTGCTACAAAATTGACATGGAAGTTATGGGGATAACCAACTTCTTTTTGGTTGGCTATCACATATAGACCTTTAAACTCATGGAGTTGGTTAGATAGTAGAATGTTAAAGTCAGGGGCCAAATATGTATAAACTGGACATTGGGAAGGTATACTGGGCCAATTTACTCTTATAAATGTGGCATATTTATATCTATTGTTTTGTATAATACTTAACTGTTATAAGAGAAGGAACCAGCTGTTGGACTGTAAGGGGAAACTTCTGGGGGGAAGAGGGTGGAAGGGCAGGATAGGAAGGGGGAATAGGGAGGGGTTTGTTACTGAGATGTAACTTGAAGGAAAAAAAATAAAGTATTTAAAAAAATATCTAAATCAAAGACAAAAAAAAAAAAGAAAGCTGTTCTACAAGAGGGAACTCATGCTTTTTACTGTTAATATGGTCAAGAGCCCATAAGCTTATGATATTATAGGCTCTATGGAGGAAACTACTATTAGTGTGCTAAATGTATGTGCTGTTTTCTAAATATGGATGTTTCTAAATATTGATGACTTTAAATTAGTGTTGCTCTCAACCTTGTCCAGAAAAAAATTTTCTCTGCATCAAGCTAGAGTAAAGATACTCATAACTTGTCAAAATCCTGAGAATAAGTGATTGCTGAGTGCTTAGTCTTAAATAGTATATTTGTATTACATTTTCCCTTCCTCAAATTTCAAAAACATCAAGAGGGATAGAAAAAAATGTAAGTGATGAAGGATGAGGAGTGCTGTGAAACACTGCCTTCTGGATGTGACATAGACAATATACTTGTAAACTCACAGTATCTGTGGTTACCTAAGGTCAAGCTAGTAAGGTAAGTTGCCATTTCAGTAGGATTCATTAATTGTACTCAATGAGTTACAATCAATCAGTAATTCAATCAATTGATAGGAAAGAGATCATGAAGGTGTAGGAAGAAGTTTATTAAGGGTGTCTAGGGGGAGTATGAAGGAGTGTTGGATATGGATATGTTTATGATAATATATATATACATATTCTAGAGGATATATTTATATATATATATTAATTCGTGAAAGAATAAATAAAATATTCTTAAAATTTTTTTAAATAAAAAAGAACTAGTTGTTCTGCCCTGTCCCTTTTTTGTGAGAACAGTATTAGAGACAGACTGATGAAGTCCGAGTTCAACTGACTGGTCATAAATATACAGCCTATGGAAGGGCATTGGTAATAATTGCCTTAGTGTTGTCCAATCTTAAAATTTTCACTTTGCATATGGAGTTAAAGTTTAAACAGGGAATTCCACATTTTGACTTCACTGAGACTCATAAATTACGAAACGGGGTAAACTGCACTCCGCACCCTGTGCTCAACATACTGTGCCTGCATTCCTGGCGGTCTGCCAGCACCAGGGACACCAGGTAAGACTCTAAACCAAGTCCTTACCCACCAACATCCCTGAAAGCACTCCCAACAGTGGTAAACTGCACTCCACACCCTGTGATCCAATTCCTGCCCTACAAACCTGCCTGCTTTCTTGAAGGCCACACAGGCACCAAGGTCCCCGGGGAACCCAGAGGCAAGGTTAGGACCCAAAACCCTAGAGGCCACACAGGCTACAAAACCCTCATCAGAAACACTCTACTAGACCTGAAGACTCACTGGTCACCAGAAGCCCAGGCCACTCAAGTCAGAAGACAGAGAGGAAACAGAAACCAAGGTAAAATCATTCAAAAAACACCCATCCACCAAAGATAAACAGAACTTAAACCTATAATAACCACAAAACCCAGATGGCAAGAGACCAGTGTAAGAACAAAATTTTAAAAAGTCAAGGTAATATGGTAGCAACAGAGCCCAGCTATCCTAATACAGCAAGCACTGAATATCTGAACACAGATGAAGCATAAGAAAATGACTTTAAATCCAGCCTTATAAAAGTGATAAAGGCCTTTAAAGGAAATTAACAAATCCCTTAAAGAAATAAAGAAGATATAAACAGTTGAAGGAAATTAATAAAACTGTTCAAGATCTGAAAATGAAAATAGAATCAATAAAGAAAGTACAAATTGAGGAAATCCTGGAGATGGAAAACCTAGGTAAGAGAACAGGAACTACAGACACAAGTATTAACAACAGAATTCATTAGATGGATCAGAGAATCTTAGGCATATAAGATAGGATAGAATTAATCAATTTATCAGTCAAAGAAAATGTTAAATCTAAAAAGTTCCTACCACAAAACAGCCAGGAAATATGGAGCACTTTGAAAAGAATAAACCTAAGAATAACAAGAATAGAAGAACATTCCAGCTCAAAGGTCCAGAAAATATTTTAAACAAAATCATGGAATAAAATTTCCATAGCCTAAAAAAAGAGATGCCTATAAACATATAAGAAGCTTCCAGAATATCATGTAGATTGAAACATAAAGAAAGTCCTCCTGCCACATAATATTTAAAACATCAAACATACAGAAAAAAGAAGGATATTAAATGCTGCAAAAGAAAAAGGCCAAGTAATATATAAATGTAGATCTTTATTTGGGACATGTTGGAATTACAGACCTATCAGAATTATACCCAGAATTACACCAGAATTATACTTTTCAACAAAGAATCTAAAAGCCAGAGGGCCTGGACAGATATCTTGCAGTCTCTAAGTCACTACAGATGCCAGCCCAGACTACTATATTCAGCAAAAATTTCAATCACTATAGAGGGAGAAAACCAAGATATTCCATGACAAATCCAAATTTAAACATTATCTATCCACAAATACGGTCTTATAGAAGACACTAGAAGGAAAATTCCAACCCATGGAGATAATGCACACACAAGAAAACACAGGAAATAAATAATTGTACACCAGAAAAACCAAAAAATGGGAAGAGTGCAGATACATGTGCACATGCAAGCTGATGGTCACAGCTCACACACACACATACACACACAAACACACTACAACCACCACCATCAAAACAGCAGAAATGAACAACTATTGGTCATTAATATCTCCCAACATCAATGGAATCATTCCTCAATAAAAAGACACAAGTTAACAGAGTGGATTCAACACCAAGATAAATTTTTGTTTTATATTGAAACAAACTTCTGCAACAAAGGTAGATTTTTATTCAGAGTAAAGGGCTGGAAAAAAGATTTTCCAAGCAAATGGACTCAAGAAGCAAGTTGGAGTAGCCATTCTAGTATCTAATAAAATAGACTTTCAACTAAAACTAATGAAAAAGATGGAAAAAGTCACTTCATACTCATCAAAGGAAAAGTCCAGCAAGATGACATCTTAGTTTTCAATATGTATGCCCCCAATGCAATGGCAACCACATTTGTAACAAGAAACCTTACTAAAGCTTAAATCACAAATCAAGCCCCACACAATAATAGTGAGAGACTTCAACACCCTCACCAATGAACAGGTAGAAACTGGAAACAACCTAGATGTTCCTTAGTTGAAGAATGGATAAAGAAAATATGGTTCATTTATACACTGGAATATACTCAGCTATTAAAAACAATGACATAGCTATCTATTCTTCAACCACCTCAGAGACCTGAGAGGAATAAATATATCTGATTATATAGGAAGTACAGGGCCTGCAGCTTTCAATACTAAGAAATGACAAACCAATGACTGCCTGGTCAGTTCCCCTTTTCTCTCCACACATTCCAGCATCAATCTTCAGCCTTTTGGTCCTGTTTCTCTGACAGACATTGATTGTAGAGCAGGAATTATGAAGGACTTACCTAACCTGTCTTGGCAGAGCTAGGCTGTCGACTTCCCTGCTATCAAGTTTTGTCCTTTTTGGACAGCAGTCTGTCTGCAGTTGAAGCAAGGAGTTTTTTCATGCCAAGAGATAGGCTTGCCACTAATTCAACCATCTCACACTGGAAATTCTTCGATGCTTATCTTCTACTTGGAGTAGAATAGGGGGTGCTGTCAGGAGCTGATATGTCTCGATATCAAAAAAAAATCTTAATTTAAGATAACGTCTTTGAATGCCATATTCTGCAGATCTCTTGGGGTTTTTGAAGATGCCCTATCTATCTCTTGTATTTAGATAAGCAAATGTTGCTTGTCTCTTAACAACTTGATTACTGAGTAGTTTAGAGAATATCTGTGATAGACTGTCATAGTAGCTAACAAAGTGACATGTTTGCATGACTAGGAGTTTGTTTTTCTTAACTATCCTAAACAGTTTTAGATGGTTTGTATCAAGAGGCCAGAGCTTCACATTTTATTTTTAAGTATCTCTAGGTATGATACCATTAGGAAGCGTTACCTTTAATTTTGTATCAATATACAAAGATCTATTCAATTGTGGCTAAATATACTCTTAATTTTGATGCAAGTTAGTATGAAAGCTGAGTCAGTTATAGAACTTTAAATTCATGGAGATGGTTGGATGGTAGAATGTTAAAATCTGGGGCCAAATATGTATGAACTGGACATTGGGAAGGTATACTGGCCCATTTAACACTCATAAATGTGGCATATTTATTTCTCTTGTTTTGTATAGTATTTACTGTTATTAGAGAAGGAACCATTTGTTGGACTGAAAGGGGAAGCAGTTGGGGGGAAGAGGGTGGAAGGGTGGGGACAGGAAGGGGGAATTGGGAAGGTTTTGTGACTGAGATATAACTTAAAGAAAAAAAATAAAGTATTTAATAAAAAACAACAATGACATAATGAAAATTTCAGGCAAATGGATGGAATTAGAAAAGATCACTTTGAGTGAGGTAACCCAGACCCAGAAAGACAAACATGATATGTACCCCCTAATAAGTGGATATTAGTTCTAAAGTACAGGATAACCATGCTAAAATCCATAGACCCAAAGAAGCTAGGTAACAGGGAGAGCTCATGTAGGGGGGATTCTTAAATCTCACTCTGATGTGTTAATAAACATAGGAGGTACACAGAAGGGGGAATTGGGTGGGTGATAGGATGGGAAAGGGAACAATACGTATCAAGTGTGGGAAGATGGAGGGAGAGAGTAATGGGATAGACAACTGCAACTTGTGAGGGGATCTCTGGGATGAGCTAGAAACCTAAGACAATGAAAACTCCCAGGAATCTATTATGGTGACCCTAGCTAAGACTCCTAGCAAAGGGTGATATGCAACCTGAAGTAGCTACGTCCTGTAACCTTGCAAGACTTCCAATGGAGCGATTTGGACAGCAACCCAGCCACAAAACCTTCTACCTAAAATTTGTCCTGCCTACAAGTTGCGCAGTGATAAATATGAAGCAGAAATTGAGTGAATGGTCAATCACTGGCTGGTCCATCTTGACACCTATGCCATGAGAGGTAACCCACCTCTAATATTGTTAATGATATTCTGCTATACTCGCAGACAGGAGCCTAGCATAACTGTCATCAGAAAGGCTTCACCCAGCAACTGATGGAAACAGATGAGGAGACCCACAATCAAACATTATGCAGATCTTGGGAAATCCTGTAGAAGAAGGGAAAGGATTGTAGGAGTCAGTGGGGTCAAGGATATCATATGAAAATCTATAGAATCTACTAACTTGGGCCTATAGGGGCTCACAGATACTGAACAGCCAAGCACAGACCATGCATGGCAAAACCTAGGCCCTCAGTTGTGTAGCTTGTTCTTAATGTAGAATTCTTAACAGGCAGAGCAAGGGGCTCTCTCTGGCTCTGTTGCATGCCTCTGGGTCTCTCTCCTCCAACTTGGCTGTCTCATCTAACATCAAAAGGAGAAGATGCACCTAATCTTACTGCAACTTGAAATGATAAGGCTGGTTGATACTAATGGGCAGCCCCCTTTTCTGAAGAGAAATGGAGGGGGAGTAGAATGGGAAAAGAGAAAGTAATGGGGCCAGGGGAGACTGAGAGGAGAAGAGGGAGGGGAAATTGTGGTCAGTATATAAAGTAAATAAGTAAACTAATTAATTAAAAGTTGCATAATGGATATTTATAGAAATAATTCATTAAATTACGTTAGGGGCCATTTGTAGAAATTGAGTATCTAGATTATTTACTAGTATTTATATTATATTTAATGGGTTGGCAGTGTTAATTCTTAACCCATTATAAATGAGCACACAGACACCACATGGAATTTAACAAGACTTGGCCTGGAATGAGCAATCTTAGCCCATCTAAACTAGCTCTTGCTTCTATTCCCTAAATATGACCCCATATATACATACCTCCCCCGGGGCTGTTATTTACCACCCTGTGCCGATGTTCTAATCCATGTGTAATGATGTTCTTTTCTCTAACCCATGGTGTGTTCTCCTGCTCTTGCTGCTTATCTTGGAAGCTTCTTCTTCACGTAAACCTCTCTGCTTCAAAAGCTCACACTTTAGTCCTGCCTACCTCTGTCTTTGCCCAACATCAGGCCTCAGCATTTATTCAACCAATCAGAGATAATGTAAGTAACAGTCAGCAAGCAGGATCAATTAATTAACATTTAGAATGCATAACACCGTCTATCACTGTCTTTATAGTCAGACTTTAAAATATCATACCTTTCATTATAGTTAAGGATTTCCTATATTCTCAAGGAGTTTACTGTCTATCTTAATATGGTAGAAAAGACCCTTTGAAAAATAGGATAAAGTCATTGCCTTTTTCTACATATAGGGACTCAGAGCACTTCACATATTATTGTCAACAAGATCTGGAAGCTGCTCTTCTATGCTTCCTACTCACTTAAATAATAACTTTATCCCTTCTTATGCCTTTTATGGGCTTAAAAACATAATAGTTATAAAATTTCACTTGAACTTGAGTTGTTTAGAATCCAAAACAGCATTTTCAAATCTAAATGAATTCTTTAGGTTTATAAATATAGGATATGATAGGGATTATTTAGGTACAGCACTTTAGACACATCAAGATAGATAGATGATTTTTTTTCTTCAAAATTGACTGGTACAAATAGGATAAACATTATGTGTGTAACTTTCATATATGGTTTTCTTGATTGCTTAATATTTGTTCTTACTGTTTTTATTATATGAGTTAAAAATTAGCCTTTTTATTAGACAAAAGGAGGGAATTGATGGGGTGATGTTATGGATTCTAAATGTTTAGAACTATGTATAGTGTCAGGGTTAGAAATCATGCCACATCTTGTCTTTGATGTTAAGATGATGGCAGCCTAATTTGGTTTATTTTTTCTGTAAGTGAACCCTCTGGAAAGTATCTTTCAGTTGGGGGAGTTCTTGAATCTTCCTACATATTTGTAGTGACAAATTATGTTCTTTTCAATTTTCCAGAGTGGCTTGGTCTAGAATTAGGCCCAGGAAGCAAGGTAGGCAAATCCAAGTCTTCTTCCTTGGAGTTTGAAATTGGCAAAAACAAAGAGAAAAGAGAATGAAAGAAAGAAATACTTCTGTGTAAGTCGATAATTCAACAAGTGCCATAGTCACTTCGCCCTGCGAGTCAAGAGAAAATAATTAATGGTACTGAGGAAGAGCAGAAAGAACAATGAGAAGAGAAACAAAATAAAGCATGGTGTTTATGATTACCCATATAGGATCAAGTTTAAAAAGGTTATTAATTGGGAAAAATGAAGTAGATCCTATTTCAAATACATGAAAATGGGTATTATATAACAATTCAATAAGAATTTGGGGAATTTTAACAATTTAGGGTTATATAAATAAAACTTAACATTAAACCTTAATAGCTTTTATCTGGATTAATGCATTACTATTACTATCTGCATTTTTTCCATTTTGTTCTTTCAAGTTGATTTTTAATAAAATAGAAGCTATTTTCTTTTTAATTATCCTAACTTCACTTGTTAAAAAAGGGGCCCTAAGTAGCCAGAAAATTCTGTTTGAAACTCAAGCATATTTTATTGTGCATTATGTAATTATTGACTGGCAATAATTTCTCCTAGTTCACGCATAATGTTGTATTGACATTTCAGAAGCATTTTCAGAATAGACAAAATACTAAGCGAAGATTCCTTTTAAGTAATCTGTATTTACAGTGAAAAGGATAAGTAGGCATGCATAGGTTGTTGTCATTTGGTATAACAAGGTGAGGGACTGAAAAGTAGAGAGGGAGACAACATGTTCCTAAATGCTGTGTTTGAAGAATAAAATTATTATTTTTAAATTAGTTCATATTTTCCTCTGGTAATGTTATGTTTCCCTACACAAATTTTCCATTAAGCAATGTAAAAGGTAGTAGACAAATGCAATATATAAAGGTAATAATGACGTGAAAGAAAATTTAAGTTTATGTCAAAGAAATGGTGGAAATATTTTAATTTATATTGCAAGGGTATTATTCTGTTAATGAGTTTGAGTATATTCTTTTTGGTTCATGTCGCACAATTTCTCTCTCTCTAATAACAAGAAAAAATGTTAATCAGCTAAAATAATAACTTTGAGTTCATAAGGGCTTCAAGCTTAGAGTGGCTCATACATTTGAATAGCTACTATGTTAGGGTTTCTATTGTTTCTCTAAAACACCATGACCAAAAAGCAAGTTGAGGAGGAAATGGTTTATTTAGCGTACACTTCCACACTGCAGTTCATCACCAAAGGAAGTCAGGACAGACACTCAAACAGGGCAGGAAACTGGAGGCAAGAACTGATTGATGCAGAGGCCATGGAAGGGTGCTTCTTACAGTCTTGGTTCCCCTGGCTTTGCTCAGCCTGCTTTCTTACAGAACCCAAGACCACCAACCCACAGATAGCTCCACCCACAGTGGGCTGGGCCCTCTACCATTGATAACTAATTGAGAAAATGAAGCAAAATTATGTTCCATTTTAGATCTCCATGTCAAACTCTTCCCCAATACACAGTTTCTCTCCAGAGCAATTAGTTCAGGGCTTGGGATACAGACATTGACTGTATTCTACTTGTTGTTTTGCCTCTACATCACAGGCTAACATAAAACTGAATCAGGAAGACTTTTGAAAAGTCTCTCCTCATTCTTAGCAATTAGGATCACAGGGCTACTTTCTTTCTACCTGTCAAGTGATTTAACATGTCAAGTCTGTCATCAAGATATTGAAGTAATAAATAATCAATAGACACATCGTGAAGTGATAGGATATTCAATACATGTCAGTCTTTTCTTTTCTCTGATGAATTGCCTCAGCATCTGTTTAAAGGCTGATACAACACTCTGTGAAGCTGTTTCTGTAAGACTGACAAAGAGAAAATTCCCACCATCTACATGATTTTTCATTTAAAACATCCCTTTTGTTTTTGTATTTGCTTGCAGAAAATGGTCAGAAGCTTCCAAAAAAATAAAAAAGCAAACATTTCAAACTACATTATATCCATCTCTTAGTAGAAAGTGTCCCACTCTCTTGACTTGACTTTTAATTGGACAATTTAATGATGAATTTTTGTTGACAACTTGATTGGAATGAGAACATTATCAAAACTCACCTATGGATATGTGTATAAGAGTTGTTCCAGAAAGGTTTAACTGTGGAGGGAAGAAATGCCTTTAATATGAGCAACACTATCCTATGAACTGAGAACCTAAAGGAAAGCAAGTCAAGTAACCTCAATTCATCTCCCTCCTTCCTGACTATTGCTATAATGGGACTAACTGATTTGTGCTTCTGCCATTATGTCTTTATATGATGATGAAATGTACCACAAAATTTTGAGTTAAAATAAACACTTTGTTCTTTAAATTATTTCTCTTGTCTAGAAATAAGAAAAGTCACTAACAAAAAGCTGGTGCCCAGAGTGAGGTTGAAGCTGTGATAAACCTTATCCTAAGGGTCCTAGACCCTTGCTGTTGCTATTAGAAATATGGCCCGAGGTATGTAGATCCTTATAGCTACTGTGATGAACCTCACCCTGGGTTCCTCAGGCCCTTGTAGATGTTGCTGTGATGAAGTTGACCCTATGGTCCTTAGGTCGTTGGGACTGCTTTGCAGAAGGAGTGCCAAATGCTTTAGAACTTTGAGCTAGAAAAGAGCTAAAATGTCTTATCCAGAGCTTTAGTAGTTCATTTGATGGGAGTTTGGAATATCTTGTTGAAATATTGCTGAATGTTGAAATAAATGTGGGCTCATTCATGAGGCTACAGAAAGGAACATAGGATCAAAAGGGAATTAATTGTCTTAGTGTTTCTGTTACTGTTATAAAACACCATGACCAAAAAACTTAGTTAGGAAAGGGTTTATTTCACCTTATAGTTTGTAGTCCATCATCAAGGGAAGTCAGGACAGGTGCTCAAGACAAGAAATTGGATGGAGGAACTCATACAATAGCCATGGAGGAGCGCTGTTTACTGGCTTGCTCCTCATAGCTTGTTCAACCAGCTTTATTATAGCACCTTGGAGTGGCACCACTAATAATGGGCTTTACCCTCCCACATCAATCATCAATCAAGAAAATGCCCTACAGATTTGCCTGTAGGCCAACCTTTTGGAATAATTTTCTCAATTTTGATTTCTTCTTTCATGATAACCTTGCCTTGTGTTAAGTTGATGTGAATAGCCAGCATTGATGCTGCATTATGGGAAAACAACCAACCAACCAAACAAACAAACAAACAAAAATTTCCCAAACACCTGGCTTCATTTTGTCCATGCACTGAGAACTTCAGTAACTCTGATTTAAAAACTTGGGTGTTAGATTTCGAACCTGGGACAAAAGCTAACTGAAATATCTATTAACATATCAAAGCAGACACTGTCAGCCAGTCTTTTAATATGCCAGTACCTGGCATGCCCTGCCCTCTTGAATCTTCAGTACAGGATTTATGCTGGAATTTCCTTCTGTCACCTCCTCACCATTGCTGATTCTAGTCATATATATAATACAAAATTCAGCTCCTTAGGAAAAGTCATGTCCTCCTTTCCTTTCCTTTCCCTTTCTTTTTTTTTTTTCAATTACTTGCCAGCAGAAATGTTAAAATAGTTGTATCAGTTACTTTTCTATTGTTACGATAAAACACCACTATTAAGGCAACATATAAAAGAAAGTATGCAATTGGTTTACTACAAATGGGTTGGATACTGTAATGGTGGATTGAAGACATGACTACAGGAACAAATGAGAGTTCACATCTCTAACTTCAATCAGAGAGAGAAAAAACTGGAGAAAGATTCTTGAAATCTCAAGCCAGCACCAGTGACATACCTACTCCAACAAGGCCATACCTCCTAATTCCTTCCCAACAGCTCTATCAACTGGGAACCAAGTATTCAAATATATGAATCTATGGAGGTCATTCTCATTAAAATAACCATGAAAGAAAATGTATGTTCTGTGTTATTGTAGTTATAAATCTGTCACGTGTTTTACTGATTATTATAAGAGCACACAATAATGAGATTTTAATTTACTTGAGTCTCAGAGAAGAGTTAGGCAAGTAGACTTTTTGGTGTTACTGAAATTGTTAAAGATTATGAGTATTTTAGGGATGTACTTAATGCATTTAAAATAAAGAGATTAAAATGAGATTTCAGGGGTAGAATATGACAATTTTCAGTGATTTGTTTGAATGTTAGGTTGACAAGAAGAGTGGTGACATCTAATCTTCACTGTCAAATTGACTGAGTTTAGAATCACCATGGAAACACACTTGTCTATAAGAGTATTTCCTCTGCATTTTAACCGAGGAGAAAGAATCATGCTGAATATGGATGGCCCACCCTATGTATGGAATCCTTGGCTGAATAAAAAGCAGAAAGCAAAGTGAGACACTGTGTCCATCTCTCTCTGCTTCTGATATCTGTGATGATAGGATACAACCTCAGACTCTAAGCCTCATATTTCTTCCATGATGAACTGTCACTCAAACTGTGAGCTATTGAAGCCCTTCTTCTTTGAACTTCTTTATGATGTATTTTGTCACAGTGATGAGAAACCTAATAAGCACATGCAGGGATTACTTATTTGGATGGCAACTAAATTGTTGCAATAATGTAAAGGACTTCTTTAAAGTTCTCATATGTTTGGAGATGGCAACATTGGATATTTTTATGTAAATATCTTTTTCTTTTTTGTCTACTTTTTTGAGATTGTATTTCAATTTCTTCCTTCCTTATCCATTTTACAAACTCTCCAATATATTCATTCCCACTAGTCTTCAGACCCATTGCGTCTTTTATCATCAATTGTTATTATATGCATAGATACATTAGTGTGTGTGTATATCTATATCTAGGTATAGATATAGATATATACATACATTATATATTACATACAATATAATTGTGTTACATATTCACCATACACACACACACACATGCACACACAAACTCAAGCACCAATATAACCTGTTAAATCCATATAATGTTACTTATATGTGTGTCTGTAGGCCTAAAATTTTGCCACTGAAAAATCAACTGATGTGCTCTCTCCTGGGGAGAGCTACCTCTCCCACTTCCATCTTTACTTACTTGTTTGTAATTTTTTGTATAAGTTTGAGGACTCTTGACCTTTCCCCATGCAGTTTTTCATGTTTGTTGGTGTCCTTATTGCTCAACTCACATTTGGACAATCTTATTGGTGAGACATTATAGGTGTAGTTTCTGATGTTACTAGGAGACACAATCTCACAGAAAAGTTCTTTATTCTCTGGCTTCTAAAATCTTGTACCCCACCTTCCTCAATTTTCATTGGGATTTATGTGTGGGAATGTTTTGTAGACTTATGCATTTGTACCTGAATCCACAACTCTGCATGCTGATTATTTGTGGTTTTGTGTAGCAATATATTTCTGTTGCAACAAGAGTTTTCCCATATGAGGGATGAAAAGTACACTTATCTATGGGTATAAGAACAAATGTTTATGGAGTGTTGTTAAGAATGTGTTGGTTTAGTAAAATAGTAGTTGCTGATTCTTTAGTAGATAATACTATCATTAGCAAACAAAACAAAACAAAAAAATCATCTGGAGGTATCACCATCCCAGATGTCAAGCTGTACTACAGAGCAAAAGTAATAAAAACAGCATGGTAATGGTATAGAAACAGAACAGTTGATCAATGGAATTGAATTGAAGACTTAGAAATGAACCCACACACCTGTGGTCACTGAATTTTTGACAAAGAAGCCAAAACCGTACAATGGAAAGAAGACAGCATCTTCAACAAATGGTGCTGGTCCAACTGGATGTCCACATGTAAAAGAATGTAAAAAGACCCATACTTATCACCTTGTATAAAACTTAAGTGCAAATGGATTGAAGACCTTAACTTAAGGCTAGTCACACTAAATCTACTAGAAGAGAAAGTGGGGAAAAGCTTTAAACTAATAGGCACAGGTGACAACTTCCTGAACAGAACACCAATAGCTCAGGCTGCTAAGACCCACAAACAATAAACGGGACCTCATGAAAATGAAAAGGTTCTGTAAGAAAAGGACAGTCATTAGAACAAAACAGCAACCTACAGATTGGGAAAAGATTTTTACCAACCCCACTTCTGACAGAGGCCTAATATCAATAATTTATGAAGAACTCAAGAAATTAAATGCTAAGAAACCAAATAATCCAATCAAAAAAGGGGGGAGGGACAGAGCTAAACTGAGAATTCACAAAGGAGTAATCTCTAATGGCCAGAGACACTTGAAGAAATGCTCAACACCCTTAATCATTAGAGAAATGCAACTCAAGACAACTCTGAGATTCCATCACCTGTTGGAATGGCTAATATCAAAAGCTCGAATGACAGCACATGCTGGTGAGGTTGTGAAGAAAGTGGAACACTCCTCCATTGCTGGTGTGAGTGCAAACTTGTACAATCACTATGGAAATCAGTCTGGTGATATCTTAGAAAACTTGGAATAGCTCTACCTCAGGGCCCAGCCATACCACTTTTGGGTATACAAAAGATTCCTCACCAAACCACAAGGGCATCTCCTCATCTATGTTCATTGCAGTCTTATTTGTAATAGCTGGAAACTGGAAACAGCCTAGATGTCCCTCAACCAATGGTTGAAAAAAATATGGTACATTTGCACAATAGAATACTTCTCAGTTATCAGAAAAAAGGAAATCATGCAATTTGTAGTCAAGTGGATGGAACTAGAAAAGCTCATCCTGAGTGAACTAACCCAGACTCAGAAAGATGCACATGGCATCTATTTACTTATAATTGATTTTAGTCATATAGTACAGGATAACTATACTACCAATGCACCAAATGGAACAGGAACATAGACTTTGTTAGGTAACAAAAATAGTGAGACACTTTGCCCTAGTGGTGCTGCCATGTAGGCCCCCCGTACATGAGGAAGCTCTTAGCCCTCATATAACTGCTGAATTCGGGGGTGACTGATATGTAGGGACACCCCACTCCAAAAGAGTAAGATAGGAGGGAGATGTGGTAGAGGGTGGGACTGGGAGGGGTGGAAAGAAGGCACTGTGATGGAGATGTAACTTGAAGCAATATATAAACATAAAAAAAGAATTACATAGGTACAATACCTTAAAAAGAGTTAACCTTCATTTTGTTAGATATTTTTGTTATATATACAAAGATCTATACCAATGTAGTCAAATATAATCTTAATTTTGTATCAATATACAAAGATATGAGTAGATTCAATAATCAACCACTTTTTCTTTATCATTTCTATATCATATCTATATCCCTTTTTTTCCTTTTCAAGTCTTTCGCCCCTACATAAGAAAGAAAGAAGTACAGAGAAAAGAAAAAGAAAAAAAATCCTTGGGTCTAACCTCCTAAACCTTGTTTAATAAGATCATTTAACAATTTGTAACCAATTACCCTAAATGATGATAAACATCTGTAACACATCAAATGACACAAAAAATCATCTACCCCACCTTCTGGGAATGGGAAATCGCTCCCTTAAAATTGCTTCCTGCTGATGAGGGATGTAGGAAACCTATTTGAGTGCCCAAATAAGAATGGAAAAATGGTTAAGCAAGTTAATAATAACATTTGTTGTTATTGGGCTTGAGATATGGCTCAAGCATTTAAAGGCTCCACCCCAACCAAAAACATATGGGCTACTTTCAACAGGAACGTTAAGAGCCTGTGCCAGGGAAAGAACACCTCACTGTATTCTCCTGGTCAGTTAGCAAGAACGTCTGTCCAGGAAACAATATGGTTGATACTCCATGTGTCTGAGACATTTGACTCCTTTCTGTGCTCTCTTGTATGCTCTGAGCAGTCTGTCCTTGAACACACAGAGATCTGCCTGCTTCTGCCTCCTAAGTGATAGGATCTTAATGTGTGCACCACCACACCTCGATGAAATTACATTTTTATTGAGGAACATCCTTGTGGACTTCAGATTCCAATCCTTTGACAGTGCTCTCTGCAGTGTTTACCCCTTTATATGAAAAGGGTTCTTTGGATAGAATAGGTTAAGGAGTTTCCAGGATAAACTCAGGCAGATGGTGCTGCTGAAGGTATGATCAGACACTTCCTGGGAGTGTTCTGTAACTGACTCCTGTAGAGAGACTGGATATGTTTTCCCAGCTCCAGTCCTAAGGACATTCAGGTTTCAGTTTGTTGCCAGAGCCTCTCTGTAGGGACATTGTCCTCAGACACACAACTGGAGAAATTCTGCTCCAACATGACAGGCCCTATCTTCCATATTTTGTGGGAGCAAGGTGCCTTCTGAGCAGTAGAACTGAGCTAGCCTCATGACCTTCCTCAAGTGCCCATGTTGGAAGGGTGTATGGTGTCTATCTATAAAATGATGTGCTATATCATGATTAATATGTATCCCGCTCATATACTGTTGACTAAGGTAGGTTGCTTTTACAATTTTTCTCCCTGGATTGTAGGAGAAAGTCCTAGTCTTTCTAGTAGAAAAAAGAAAATACAGTACCTAGACTAAATTCTGGCATGATTTAAGGCTGAGAAAGTTCTAGTACCAGATACTCTGTGACTCTTATTCAATAGGGTTACAAATACTGACTTCTGTTAAAAGATCAATGTTGACTGTTCAGCACAGTTGAGGTGGTGGGAGGTGGGAGGTGGCACCTGACAGCTGACATGGCAGTTCCCTACAGGCCCATGTGTCTTAACTGCGTTCTCCCAGGTCTAAAGAACTCCAGAATGAGCTGGAGCTGGCCAGAGCCTAGGAAGAGAGCCTCCAGCAGAAGGAGCTGCTTCAGCAGGAGCTACCTGCTGAGCCCCATCCCCAGGAACCACAGGATTCCTAGGATAGGTTTTCTCCTTCAAATCTGGTTTCCTTTGTGTGAATAGGCCTTCATTTAACCAGTGAGTTAGACAGGCTGCTTCTGGGACTGATTCTCTTTCCTGTTCTGACAACACACCTTGAGAGAACTGAGGCATCTGCTTTGCCACTAAGTGTCCAAGACCAGCCACAGGCTGTAGGTGTGTCTGCTAAATCTGCAGTTAGAGAATGCTGCTTAGCATGATTTTCTGTTTGGGTTTTGGTTTGAGGTTTTGCTTTTGGTTGTTTTGTTATTGGGATGTTATATGTTCTTGTTATCGTTTTTCAAAAATTGCTAAAAATTGATTGCCCCTTTTGAACAAATGTATTTTTATGAATAAATAAAGAGATTTCTAAAAAAAAAAATTACCATTAGCAGTGATTAGTTGGGTAGGTTTCTAGTATCAGGCATAGAATGGTATCTGTCTTTCTGAATGGGTTTTATGTCCAATTATAGATCCACTCTTTGCCACAAAGGTACCACCCATGGGGTTATTGTGCCATAGTGATAATGATGTGGTTTATAGGCGTAATAGTTGAGTGGAACTACTTGTTATATCTCTCCTTACAAATCTTGCCTTATGGCTTCTAGTATCATAAAAATTACACCCCAGGGAACTTTCATGTCAGTTCCAGCTCAGGAGCCTCTGTTTTGAAGTACATGATATCTTCAGTAATTGGGATTTACATTCAATCTCTGCAGGATAACCAAGGATGCCAGCAGTAGAATATATGTTTTGAAAGTCTCTAGACAGTCTTGGAGTTTTTAATAGAGTAAATGTTTTATAAAGGAGGTATTACAGATCATTAGTAATCTTTGTAATATATGTCATGATGGAAACACTTGAGTCTTTCCAGATATTGATATTCAGAATACTACAGTGATATTATATCATTAGACTTGGTCATTGTCTTAGAAAGTGCCTAGCCTTTCTCTGTGCCCCATCTTGACCTAGGAAAATTTGAAGGTTTTATTGTACCTTATTGTATTTAAAATATTAGCAACTTAACTTTGTCCAATGTTTTCCCGAAGTTGCATTGTCAGCCAGGAGTAGGTAATGTCTCCAGTACTGCACAGTCTGGCTTAACAGCTCCTCATCCAGAATACTCTATGACCAGGGGAGTTTTTATGGTCAACTATAAATAAGGTTATATCTGTGCTTCCTGAGCTCCTGACTTCACCTCATCAGATATAGTCTTGAGATCCCACAACTTTGTTTTTGAGGTTGATTAAACTTGTTTACTGAGTCCCCTCTGCCTAGTATCAACATATGCATGTTTTGCAAGCTGTTTTTTTCCCATGTGTTCCTTACACTAATGATTGTAAATGAGAGTGAAATAGAGAACAATAGAACTTTTTAAGGAGTTACAACATGAGTGTAGTACCTATCCCACTGTAAAACATTTGAGAATGAGGACTTTAAGAAATATTTTAGAATCAATTAAATATTAAATAGCACCTCCACACATGGCAGGGAAACTATGGGTCCCAAAAGTTCATGGAAAACTATGAAATTAAGTGAAAAAAAGGGCTTTGTTTGCATTTGATGGTGTTCTACATGCTCTAGGTTAGTAGTCACAAATGCAAATGACTGCAAGGAGTGAAACTAGGAAAAAGAAATTAATCCTGCCACACAGTGAACTGTGCAAAGAGATAAAACTTAGTAATAGAGCAACACATCCATCCATGCCTCCATGATCTGTCTGTCCCCCAAATACTAAGATTGAAACTTAAAATACAGTAGAGCAAGTTAATGCTTAGCCTTTGAGTGGCACTTGAGATGGGAAGGGATCTTCAAATGAAAGCACTTAAAATGAAACTGGATCCCATAAGAACACTGCTGGTTTTAATAAAAACAGGGAAAAATACATGTGTAACACACTCTATCTTTCTTACCAGTTGACATCCTCTAACATGATATGGCAACAAGACCCACCACCCTTGGTGCCAATAAAGTGCTGGTGATTTTTTTTTTTTTTTTTTTTTTTTTTTTACTTTCCTGAGCTTGGGTAAAAGCAAAACAAAACCTTTACCAAAGTTGCATCTTTAGGCTCTGTCATTAAATGCTTCTGGACCATTTCGTGTAATTGGTGGAGTAACTTATGGCCATAGGATTCAGCAAAGCAATATAGGGACATCATAGTGTGTAAAGGTTTGGTGTCTCCTTCCATCCCTTCCTTCCTCCTCCCCTCTTTTTCTCCTTTTCCTTCCTCCTCATTCCTTTCTTACCTGACCATTTCTTTTTCTTTCTTTCCGTAACTTGATGGTACCATACTTAGTCAGTGATCTGGAAGTGTTTTTACTGTCCCCTACCCACCTATTGCTAATCTGGTATCACCTTCTTCCTTTCCTCACTTTTATATTTGTGCTACTGTTTAAGATTTTTGACTTTGAAATAAGATGATCTTCCCATGGAATAAAAGTGTCTTCAGTTCTATTTTGAATCATTATGCAATTAACTATTTAATTATACAATGGTTATCATATAATGAAAACTTTTGAGATATTATTAGGAATATTCCAATGTATTGACCACTCTGAGATCAAAGGACTTGTAGATTCAAGATTATAATTAGCTTCTATTTCCCACCTGAAATGGAAGAGAAATCAGTTGCCTGAACAGTTCAATTCACATAAAGTGGGAGATTTAATAAAATTAGTTCATTGCTTATAAAGAGAAATAATAAAATGTTAAGTATTTGTATAGTCATCAAAAACTTGAAAATGTTCAGTATCTGTAAATGGTTCAGTACTTTAAACACCAACCACTACATCTATAAAACTTAAACATATGTTAGGATAATAAAGAATTATGGAACATTTAATAGGTCACATCCTATGCACACAATGTAATTTGGTGGGAAGCAATCATAAGAAATATCTAGAAAACTCAATTTATTTGGAACTATCAAAATATATAAACATGAAGATGAATTTATAGCTTAAACAATAGCACCCAGAGGTGAATAAAATCAGAATATAACATACTTTCAGAGGTAGCACACAAATAATGCATTGTTTGTGAATAAATTTGAAAGCTCACATGCTTTTAATAAGAAAAGTAAAAGCCTTTAAAATTAAATATATACCAAAACCAATCCTTAACTGTCTTCTTTTAACAGTAGAATGCATATCAAACAAAAAAAATTCCAGAGAGATGAGAAAACTTTAACAAAAAATAATACTGGAAAATAGTGAAGCCAAAATAGGATACTACAGGTAGAAACAACACAATCAAATGATGGTTATCGAAAGGTCTAATAAAATAAGGATTTTCACAACATGATTAATAAAAATAAAACAATGTATTAGTATAAAGGAAGATAGAACAAAATGCTGATATCATTATTTTTAATAAGAGTACCAGAAATGAAAAATCTGTCACTTGAACTCGATTGTATAAATTATTTAACTTCTGTGCATAAAAGCATCATGATGCATCTGGTAGACAGTAAATAAAGTAATCCATCATGATCCATTTGAGAGTTCATTTGACATCACCAGCAAGCCAGTTACTACAAATCAATGTTATGAAATAATTAAAAAGATGTAGGTGAAGTATGCAATAAAAGTTGGCATCTCTCTTTTTTATTAAAGTCTCTTCCAAACTAATATCAGAAGCTGTAGAAAAAAGTCTTGCACATGGCTTCTATTTGATTTCAGTGCAGTGTGTACTCTTTATCTCCTTTCAGCATTTGGCTGCACATTGCTCTGCTTTCTTGCTTTGAGGATTTTACTAGAAAGCATGAAGGCCCTTAATCTTGTCATGAGCAGCCCAGAAACTGCTAAGAATTATCACACAGTTGCAATACTCAGCTACTGGATTTGAGAATACTTAGGAAAAAAATGAATGGATTCAACAAATAATTAAAGAGCATGAAATTAATTAGTTCACCATGATATAAAATTCTCTGAAGACTTTGCTCTAGAAAAATGCAGAAGTTCAAGTATATCCCCTTTTGGCCCACAGTCAGAATGTGGATTATCACAAGAATGTCTTGATGAGGAAGCATAGTGCATTCTTATGAAGTTCAACATCATGTGGAAGGATAGCACTGTTGTATAACCTTTTCTGAGAAGACACAAACAAGTGTCTGTTCACCTCAGATAAGGCACCATTGGCAGAACCAATAAATGAGTCCACCCAATTCTAGCCCAGTGAACTAATGTGTTTGTTGAGTTACTTACATGGGTGACTTAGAAGCTACTATATCACCAAAAAACCCCACTCAACATGGATGGTCAGTCATGAAAGCTGAATCACTGACATGTTCTCCACAATTGGTGTGTGGCTCTATAGAAGACATCTCTTCCCAGGAATTAATCTTGTGATAGGTAAGCAGAAGTACCTTGTGACTTTTAAAACTTTCTTATGTTTTTTTGTAATTATCTTTTTGTAACTTTCTGTGAGCCTCCCTACTTTCCTGAATGAGGGAATGTTTCAATCCAAAGGAATAGATTTGTATGAAACATTAAAATAGAGATAAAGATAAGGTATTGGGGGAACCTATGGAATGAAGAAGCATTTAATGTTATTTAAAGGAGTTTGTTTTAAAAGAGGTCTTACTTAGGACTGTGATTGAAGGCTAAATAGAGTTCATGGTACACAATGAGGTAAATTGGATATTATATGGGAAGTGATTAAGGAACTAGATTGAAAAAAATTATCTGTAGAAGGAACAATTGAGTCATTCATTTGTAGAATAAGGGATATGATGGGACCAATGAGACCACAGCTTCTTTACTTGTGGGCTGTAACCCTGTATCGCTCATGCAGCTGGAAGTAGACATCACCAGAATTTGATATAAGAACGTTTCTACACCTTCAATGACCAAAACTGGGTTTAAAAGTAAGTGTATAATAATTCTGAGGTGCTTGCAGCAACACTCACCTATGTTGCATTGCATGATTCCACTGCTGCCTTTGTTCTGAACACACAGTATGCACACTTTGGACAGCTTGCCTTCCCATTAACAGAAGCTGCCTCAGACCAAAAGACTATTATTATATCTTAGGAGCTGCGTTGGGGAAGGTTTAATAACATTGCTTCTGATAGGCTGATTTCTATGCTGTGATCTGGTTGCCGCCCCTTCTGAGGCATTCTCTTGATTGGTTAATAAAAGTCACTGATGCTCAAATAGCTGTGCAGAAAGAGTATAGGAAGGTGGGACTTCCTGAGATTAAAACAGGAACCCTGCATTTTACACAGAGGATTAGTTCTTTCCTCCAGGAGATACAGAAGCAGATAGAAGTATTTGAGAATGCTGGAAGAAAATTACAGGCACATTGCGGTTTGGGATTAGGAGGTCTGGGTTAATTTAGCATAGCTGATTGAGAGTCTGCCCAGCTAAGGGTCAACCGATGAAACATTAAAAGGTCTTGGTGTATTTAATTATTGGGGAAAGGACCGCAGTGGTTTATAGGCTGTCAGTCCAAGCAATCCAGGGCCATGGGCCTCCCGCCGAACTCCAGCAAATCTCCTGCCAAGCCACCAGCAATTCTGCTGGCCTAATATAACAACTTACATTAGTTAACAGAGTTTAGGTAACAGGTGGTGTAGGCCACCCTTGGTCTAGGGCTTTTTCCTCATGAAAAATCAGGCTGCTGGTTGAGGCGTCAGGCCCATCGGCTGATATCCCACCAGGCTGCCCAATGCTCTGCCAAGCTGCCGGGTGTTCCACTGGCCTAGTCTTACAGTTTATACTTATAAATAAATAAAATTGATAATTAAATTGTAGTTTCAGGTAGTGCTCAACATTGGTAAGGCATTATGGGTAATTTGATTTTCAAAACTATAAAGAAAACTGCAGATTTTGAAACTATGATGCCAGTTGTTGACAATAAGGCAATGTTTGCTGCTGACCTTTATACTGTTTTTTAATCAGACCAGATGTTTTATGCTGTTTATGTTTTTTCCTTTAATTGGTTTGTCATAAGGAAAAAGACATGACGTTCAGTAGACATTTTGGATTTAAGAAGATTTAAGGAGTCCATTGTCCCTTATGGAATGCATTCATCATTCATAAAACAAATGTTAAATAATTGGGCTATACAAAATAGAATCCTTCCCCAAGATTGGAAAGGATTGATACCAGCTGTGTTAGAAGATAGCCAGCAACTACAATGGTTGTCATGGTGGAGACATGAAGCCACAAAATTAAAGCAACAAAATATGGCAAGGGGAATAAATGTCACCACCAACCAAATTCTTGGTGAGGGACCTTCTGCTAGCATATGGTTACAGACTCAGTTTGAAGTAATTGTGATAGAACAATGTCATGTTAAAGCTCTGAGAGCTTGGGATATGTTTGCTGAGGCCGGGAAAAGATTTACTTCATTTACTAAGATGTTATAAGTTCCACAGGAAACCTTAGACTTTTTAGGGAGATTGACTTTAATTGTGGAGAGAGATGTAGATAACGCTGATGCTGACAGGATTTGATAAATGCCTGGTGTATGAAAATGCAAGTGCTGAGTGTCAAAGGGCAATTAGACCATTGTGAGCTTGAGGAGCCCCAATTGATGAATGAATAAGAGAAACAACTGTTTTTGGTTTTAAGGAGCATCAGACTAATATCATAGCACAAACTGTCTCTAATAGTCTTAATGAGAGCTTTAAAAATGGTGAACTTGGTAATTTCCAAAGATATTGTAAGCTTGAAACCTCCAGAACTCGAAATGACAGGTGCTTGGACTCTGTAGAACATGGTCATAAAAATGAATGAATGTTTTTTTTAATAACAATGGAATGTTAAGGACTCCAGAATTTTGTACTCATTGTGGTAAAGGTAAACACTGGTTCTGGGGTTATAGCACTAAAACAGATGTCAGAGATAACCCCCTGATGGGAAATGAGGGGAGGGACCTACCAGTTCAAGGCCCCATGCAAAACTTATGAACCATTGTCCACCAGTCAGCCAGAAGGAAACAAGCAGTCAGAAGGAAGAACAAAATTAACTATTGCAGATCATTTGGATGCTACTGAAGGCAGTACAGCTTTAGATCTGGACACAGATGAGTCTATTACATTATCCAAAACAGATGAATATTATAAGTTACCACTAGTGTTTATGGTCCTTTACCATCAGGGACAGTAGGATTAATCTTTGGAAGAAGTGTATTAAGTTCTTAGGGATTTACTGTGCATCCAGGTATTATAGATGGAGATTGCAAGGAAGAAATTAAAATTATGGTATCAGTAAAGAAAGAGATTAAAATTAATGCAGGGGATAGAATTGCTCAGTTGCTGTTGTTACCTTATATCAAGGGCAAGGCTGCTCCAATAGAAAGAACAGGAACACTTGGGAGTACTGGGAAATGTGTATATTGGCAAACAATGGTGAATGATGAGACCAAAATTTAAAATACGAATGAATAGTATTGAAATAGAGGGATTGCTTGACACAGAAACGGTTGTCACTATCCATTCACAGGAGTCTTGGAATCCAAAATGGCCACTTGAAAAGGTTCCTACACATTTTATAGGAATTGGTAAATCATCACATTTAAAACAAAGTGTACAATGGCTTAACTGTGTTGGACCAGAAGGACAAACAGGAAAGTTGAGACCTTATGTGGCTGATGTACTCATAAATTTATAAGGAAGGGATCTCTTACAACAATGGGGTACTCAAATTAATATTCCTGCAATGCCAGAAATAACAAATGATGAAATGATGGATGCTTCTGGGGAAAGTATTGTTATGAGTACTCAACAACAATTGCAAGGTATGCCTAGTGTCTAAACCCAGAACACCCTAGGTATTGAGTTTCCAAATTTGTACTAGGGGCTACTGTTGAAATTCTAACAGCCTTACCCTTGAAATGGCTATCAAATAAACTGGTGTGGCAAGAGCAGTGACCCATAACAAAGGAAAAATTAGAGGCTCTTGAGCAATTGGTAAAAGAACAGCTGGAGGCTCATCATATAGAAGAGTCTTCCAGCCCATGGAATTCTCCTGTGTTTCTGGTAAAAAAGAAATTGGGTAAATGGAGAATGGTGACATATTTAAGAGCTGTAAATAGAATAATTCAACCAATGGGTCATTTGCAGCCTGGTATAACTTTACCTTCTCTATTACCAAAGTCATGGCCTTTAATAGTAGTTTATTTAAAAGTCTACTTTTTCTCAATTCCATTGCATAAGAATGATAGGGAAAGGTTTGGTTTCTCTGTACCTACTCTTGATAACAGTAGACCAATGACGAGGTATCATTGGAATATACTTCCACAGGGAATGTTGAATAGCCCAACTCTGTGTCAGTATTTTGTACAAAAACCAATAGAAATAATTGTAAGCAATTTCCTCAACCTATTTTCTATCATTATATGGATGATATTTTGTTGCCTGATTCTGATGTATTATTTTAGAGAACTTATTTAAGGAAATGCAATGAATTCTACCAATATGGGGGTTAAAATTGCTCCTGTAGCCCAGGCTGGCC
Source organism: Lophiomys imhausi (assembly GCA_907164525.1). Taxonomy (NCBI): domain Eukaryota; kingdom Metazoa; phylum Chordata; class Mammalia; order Rodentia; family Muridae; genus Lophiomys; species Lophiomys imhausi. The sequence continues at coordinate 3,759,103 of CAJQZJ010012348.1, read as the reverse complement.
TCGAACTCGTGATCCTCCTGCCTCTGGCTCCTTCAGCAAATCCTACCAGCGTGCACCACAAAAAATAGAAAGAGGAGATTCAATCAAGTATTTGGGTTATAAAATATGTCAACAGAGTATAAGTTCACAAAACGTAGAGATCCGTATAGACCAATTGAAAACTCTTAATGATTTTCAAAAATTAATACGATATATAAATTGGCCAAGTCCCACCCTTGGTTTAAGTACTTATGAGTTAAGTAATTTGTTTCAAACATTACAAGGTGATTCAAATCTAAGCAGTCCAAGATGTTTAACTGCTAAGGCAGAAAAGGAATTAATGTTGGTAAAACAAAGATTCCAAAATGCATACATAGATCTAATTGATACTCAACTTGATTGCATTTTGGTCATTTTACCATCAACTAATTCTCCTACAGGACTCATTATACAATGAGAAGATAGTATTATGAAATAGATTTTCTTACCACATAAAGTAAAAAATTAAAGACATACATAGAAAAGATATCTGAATTAATTGTAAAAGGTAGAATAAGACTATGTCAATTATCAGGAATGGACCCAACTGAAACAGTAGTGCCTCTTACTAATGCTGAAATTATGTCAATGAATATTGGCAAAGAGCTCACAGTAATTACTTGGGAAAAATTAATAACAAATTTCCAAAAAGCAGACATATACAATTTATAAAAAGAACTAATTGGATTCTTCCTCATACTGTTAAGGGAACACCAATTCCTGATTCACCAACCTTATATACTGATGCTAACAGATGGGAATGGCAGGTTATAAGACTGACAAAATCAGCAAGGTAATCAAAAGTCCATATACCTCGATTCAAATAGTAGAATTGTATGCAATCCTTATGGTGTTATTAGGTTTTCCTGGGTCTCTTAACATAATTACTGATTCTCTCTATGCAGAAAAAGTTGTGTTGCATATAGAAACTGCTGAATTTATTCCCAATAACACAAAATTAACTTCTTTATTTATATAATTGCAATAGGTCATCAGAAGTAAAAATAATCCATTATATATAACCTATATTTGATCTCATACAGGTTTGCCAGGTCCACTGGCACAAGGAAATGAGGAGATTGACCAATTACTCATAGGAAGTGTGCTGGAAGCCTCAAAATTTCATTAGAAACATCATGTTGGCAGCTCAGGTTTAAAGAAAAAAAATTCTCTATTACCTGACAGCAAGTCAGGGAAGTAATAAAAAAAAATGTCCTATGTATTCTCTGTATAACCAAACTCCATTACCTGCTGATTGTAACCCTAGAGGTACTAAAAAGAAGGGAATTTGGAAAATGGATGCTTTTCATTTTGCAGAATTTGGACAACAAAGGTATGTACATCATACCATTGATACATACTCAGGGATTCAATGAGCAACTGCTTTAAGTTCTGAAAATGCTGGTTGTGTTATTGCACATTTATTAGAAATAATGGCATTTATGGGAATATCTGCACAAATTAAGACTGATAATGCTCCTACATATTTGTCTAATAAAATGAAGCAATTCTTTGCATATTATAATATTAAGCATGATATGGTAAACCACACAATCCTATAGGACAAGCAATTATAGAAAGAACTAATTGTACATTAAAAGAGATGCTTTTTAAACAAAAGAGGGAATGAAAGAATACCAGGCATAGATTATACAAGGCTTTGCTAACATTGAATTTCCTTGTTGGTGAAAAAGGTACCACTGAAGCTGAGAGACATTGGGTTATACAAAACACTGAGGAATTAAATTAACCAATATATTATAAGAATATTTTAACTTTAGAATGGGAACCTGCAATGGTTTTAAGATGGGGATGTGGTTATTCCTATGTGTCTACAGGGAATGAAAAAATGTGGTTAACAATAAACTTATAAAGATTAGATCTGACCATGGAGAACTTCCTATTAGCTGAGACATGAATTTCTTCGCATGGTAAGAGTATTTTATTAACTCTCTGGTGTTCATGATATTCCAATCTTTCATCTGACATTGATAGAATCTATGATTTAAATGGTCTTACAAAGTTGTTATATGCCTTTTTGCTTGCTCAAATTTAGAGCAAAAATTTATTTTCAAAGCCAAGGATGAAATGACAATAATGGCAAGACAAATAAGCCAGAAAATTCAGCCTAACATACTGTTTCAATCACTGTTTTCTTAAAAACTTTGCATGCAAATCAATTTTAAAAGGGCTAGCCCAAAAATGAGCAATCATACAGGGCCTGGACAAAAAAAGCTACAGCTAACTTTCCCAGGAATTGACCAATATTCCAATTTTTAAAGGGGACATGAAAATGTTTACACCACCATTCCCTAGAGAAGGGGTGGAAGTTTTTTGTTGTGTGGTATTTTATGTGTTGTGATTGCTTGTTGTCATCTAGGATGAATGGGTATATGATATGTGTTGTGAAAAAAAATAAAGATTGGAGCCAGGGATTTTCTTCTTTTCCTCACTCTATTCTTTGTCTCTTTTATTATTAAAAACTTAAGATTATTTTGTTATATTAATAGATGTTGATAGGAAGTTAAGATTGTTATGTTTTATATACACTTGAAGATATATTTAGTTTCAAATTTTCAAGATTTCTTTTGAAAGATAAATTTTTTTTCTTCTATTGCCAAAAAATCAATTTGCCCTAGGGAAGATATTACATGCCAAAAAAGAATATCCTAGAGCCAGGGTTAGGGTAGGTTTCTGTTCTTATCTTTCCACGAGACTAAAAGCTTCCAACTAAGGAGTCCAGAGACCACTGGACAACTGGAAACATGGAAGAAAAAGAGATCAGACACCAAAGAAGACAAGACAAGTAACCCAGAAGATCCAGCCTCATAGACTGCCTCAATAGCTGTTTTCTCAAAACTCTGTATCCAGAACAACTTCAAATTGGCTTACTAAGATGTTCCAGCCTTGCAGACTATTCCAGACAGGACTTCTTCAATAAAGTCCTGAACTTTCCCACCCAAATTCCGGTTTTGGACTACAAATTGCTCAGGACATTCAAATTACTGACCACATAGAGACTAGACAACAAATGTTACTATTAAATTGATTAACCATTTTTTTCCATTTTATTTGGGCCCCCAAACTGGTTTTCTACATCCCAATTCAGCAGGAAGCAGTTTTAAGAGAGCCATGTCCCATTCCCGAAAAGTGGGATAGATGATTCTTTGGTCATTTGATGTGTTATAGAAGTTGTTTAGGGGGAATGGTTACACATTGTTATATGGCCTTGTTAATCAAGGTATAGGAGGTTAGACTCAGGTATTTCTCTTTCTTTTTATCCCTTTTCTCTCTTATATAGGGGGAAAAGACTTGAAAAGAAAAAAGAGGGTGAATATGGATATATAATATAGAATGGATAAGATAAAAGGATAGATTATTAGATTATTGAATCTACTCCAATAGATCCTTGTTATTAATACAAATTAAGGATATAGACATGAGCATGATAGGAAAAAAGGATAGATTATTGAATCTATTCCTATAGATCTTTGTATATTGGTATAAAATTAAGGCTATGTTTTGATTAGGTATTGTACCTATGTAATTCTTAAAATTGCAATGTGAAGTTCTAGTCCTTTTGACAGCAACTATCACAAACTGTTTAATTAAGAAATGCAAGTTGATAGTCGTTCAAATTCGTGATTTTATTAGGATATTTAAGTTAGTTAATCTCAGATGTTTTCTAAGTTAATCAGATATTAAGTTGTTAGAGACAAGCAATACTTGTTTACACAATGGAGATGGATAGATGGTATTCAAAACCTCAAGAGATCTGTAGAACATGGCATTTAGAGATATTTTTTATTATTTTCAAAATTCTTTGACATGAGACTGTCCACTCCTGACAGTTCCCATTGCATTTGGAAGGAGACAATGAGCATCAAAAATCTCCATCAGAAGATAATTCCTACTGGGTAGAAATGCCCCTGCTCTCTCAACAGATTGTACAGTCCAAAGATGGACTAAAGCTTCAATGCAGGTAAATTGATAGCCTGATTCTGCTGAAAAGACAGAATGGGCAAATCTTTTTTCTTGCTCCACAACTAAGTCTGTGAGATATGCTTGGCCAGAATGCTGAAGATGATGTTCCAATGTTACAGAAACTGGGGACTATCTAGGCAGCGGGTTATCTGTCATTTCATAGTTTTGGAAGTTGCTTGCTCTGCACTTCCTCTTTATTCAGATGTATTTATCTTTCTCAGGTTTCTGATGTGATTGAAGACTACAAAGTTATAGCCTCACAATAAGTTTTAGGTCATCTAGGAATTAAAAGGATGTTTTAATATTAAGATGATTTAGTTAATAATGTAAATTAGGATGGAAGTTGAATTAGGTATAGATCCTTAAACTCATCAAGAGAGATACATAATAGAATATATTTCCTAGTTGACTAGTCAAATATATGTGGACTGGACACTGAGAATGTATGTCATACCTTTTAGTTTTCATTATTGCTTTTATTGTATTGTATTTATTGTTATTGTTACTGTATTTTATTTTTGTATTTATTGTTATTAAGAAAAGGAGCCTTTTGTTAGACTTAAAGGGGGAGATGTTGGGTAAGGTCTAATAACATTGCTTCTGATAGGATAATTTCAATGCTGAGATCTGGCTACCGTCCCTTCTGAGACATTCCTTTGATTGGATAATAAAAGTTGCTGACAGCCAATTAGCTGGGCAGAAAGAGTATAGGAAGGTGGGAGTTTGTGAGATTCAAACAGGAACCCTGTGTTTTACACAAAGAATTAGCTCTTTCTGCCATGAGACACAGAAGCAGATAGAAGTATTTGAGAATGCTGGAAGAAAATTACAGGCACATTGCAGTTTGGGATTAGGTGGTCCAGGTTAATTTAGAGTAGCTAATTGAGAGTCTGCCTAGATAAGGGTTAAGTGTTGAAACATTAAAAGATCTTGCTATATTTAATTATTGGAGAAAGGACTATGGTGACTTATAGGCTGTCAGTCCAAGCAATCTAGAGCCATCAGCCTGCTGAGGAGCTCCAGCGAATCTCCTGCCAAGCCACCGGAAATTCTATTGGCCTAATATAGCAACTTATATTAGCTAACAGAGTTTAGGTTACAGGTATTGTAGTCCACCCTTGGTCCAGTGCTGGTTGAGGTGGGCCAGGCCCATGGGCTGATATTCCGCCAGGCTGCCAGCTGCTCTGCCAAGCTGCTGGCTGCTCCATTGGCCTAATCTTATAGTTTATACTTATTAATAAATACAATTGATAATTAAATTGTGGTTTCGGAACTACATTGTTTTTTGTTTTTTACTGTTTATATGAAATTTTCTTCTCTTAAGAAATACAAAAATTTAATTCTGGGAAAAAAAAACTCTTTGAATATTTCCCCACTGACTCTTTAGGATATAATTATCAAATTCACCAATTTTTCTGTTGTACTCTGTAAGAATGATTAAGTTTTAAAACCTTCCTTAATTTTCTGTTTAGGTTCAGAAACATTGCTAAGTGAATTTGGGTATTACACATGTTTTTCAACAATCCCTGAAATGATCCTAAACATGCACCTGCCATTTCTTATTACATGTTTAGTGAAGACGTGTTCTTGCCATTGATTATTTTACAATGAACTTTAAAAATTGAAGATGCTCTACTTCTTTTAATACCAAATATTCAGTCAAGCTTTAATGTCTTATGTAAAAAATGAGCATAGCCTTCTCATTAGTATGCAGAATGGCTTTCATCTTTTAAAAAAATGGAAAAGAAACATGATTACCAAGTAATTATTTTTAAGCAAATTTATTTATGAGATTTTATTAGTAAACACTTGATGTGAACACCTATTTACTTTGAATTGTGAGAAATTATCAGCATAAAGGGTCTGAGTAATAAGTTTACCAAGGCCTGCTTGGACTATCAAGATTTGCATTCTTTCAGGACTGGGAAATTGGGAACATTTGAAACATCTGAGGAGACAGTGAAAGAATAGCCTGGCTTCCAGAAACATAAAAAAAAAATCATGTCTGAAAAGTGAAAGTGTTATGGATTCTAATGTTTAAAAGTTAAATGTTTCCATTCCAAAATATTCACCTCCTCTTGATTGATCTCATCAATACAAGAGAAAACTTTCCGAACAGAACTCTAACAACCCAGGCACTGATATCAACAATAGGACAAATAGGACATTTATGAAACTGAAAAACTTCTGTAAAGCAAAGGACACTGTCAATAGAACAAAAGTCAGCCTCCAGATTAGGAAAGATCTTCACCAATCTCACATCTGACAGATTGATAATATCTAAAATACATAAAGAAGAGCTAATACAAATACTCTTCAAACTCTTTCACAAAATAGAATCAGAAAGAACACTGCCAAACTCATTCTATGAGGCCACAGTTACCCTGATTCCTAAACCACACAAAGTCCCAAAAAGAAAGAGAACTTCAGACCAATCTCCCTCATGAACATAGCTGCAGAAATACTTAATAAAATACTAGCAAACCGAATCCAAGAACACATCAAAAGTATCATACACCATGATCAAGTAGGCTTCATCCCAGGAATGCAGGGATGGTTCAACATATGAAAATCCATCAACGTAATTCACCACATAAAAGATGAAAGAAAAAAACCACATGATTATCTTGCTAGATGCCGAAAAAGCATTTGACAAAATCCAACACCCCTTCATGCTAAAAGTTCTGGAGAGAATGGACCATATGTAGAAATAATAAAGGCAATATACAGCAAGCCAGTAGCAAACATCAAAGTAAATGGAGAGAAACTTGAAGCATTTCCTCTAAACTCAGGGACAATCAAGGATGCCCACTTTTGCCATATCTCTTCAATATTGTATTTGAAGTTCTTGCTAGAGCAATAAGACCGCTAAAGGAGATCAAGAGGATACAAATGGGAAACGAAGAAGTCAAATTATCCCTATTTGCAGATGATATGATAGTATACATAAGTGACCCCAAAAATTCCACCAGAGAACTCTTACAGCTGATAAACACCTTCAGCCAGGTGGCTGGATACAAAATATATTCAAAAAAAATCAGAAGCCCTTCTTTACACAACAAATAAATAGGCTGAGAAAGAAATCAGGGATACAACTTCCTTCACAATAACCACAAACAATAAAAGATACCTGGGGGTAACTCTAACCAAGCAAGTAAAGGACCTGTACAACAAGAACTTCAAGCCCTCGAAGAAAGAAATTGAAGAGGCCATCAGAAGATGGAAAGATCTCCCATGCTCATGGATAGGTAGGATCAACATAATAAAAAGGCCATCTTACCAAAAGCAATATACAAATTCAATGCAATTCCTATCAAAGTACCAACACAATTCTTTATAGACCTGGAAAAAGCTATTCTCAATTTCATATGGAACAACAAAAAACCCAGAATAGTTAAATCAATCCTGTAAAAAAAAAAACAAAAACAAAAAAACAAACAAAACAAAAAAAAAAATCTGGAGGCATCACCATACCAGATTTCAAGATGTACTACAGAGCAATAGTAATAAAAACAGCATGTCACTGGTATAGAAACAGAGAAACAGACTAGTGGATCAATGGAATCGAATTTAAGGCCCAGAAATGAACCCACACACCTGTGGTCACCTAATCTTTGACAAAGAAGCCAAAATTGCACAATGGAAAAAGAACAGCATCTTCAATAAATAGTGCTGGTCCAACTGGATGTCCATTTTGTAAATTAGGCCCATACTTATCACCTTGTACAAAACTTAAGTCCAAGTGGATCAAAGACCTTAACATAAGCCTGGTTACACTAAATCTACTAGAAGAGAAAGTGGAAAAAACCCTCAAAATCATTGGCACAGGTGACAACTTCCGAACAGAATATCAATAGCTCAGGACCTAAGACCAACAATCAATAGATGGGACCTCATGAAACTGAAAAGCTTCTGCAAGGCAAAAGACACTGTCATTTGAACAAAATGGCAGCCTACAGATTGGGAAAAAAATCTTCACCAAGCCCACATCTAACAAAGGGCTAATATCCAAAATTTACAAAGAACTCAAGAAATTAAATGCCAAGAAACAAAATAATCCAATTTAAAAATGGAGGAAAGAGCTAACAGAGAATTCACAAAGGAGGAATTCCTAAACGCCGAGAGACACTTGAAGAAATGCTCAGCATCCTTAATCATCAGAGAAATGCAACTCAAGAGGACTCTGAGATTCCATCTTACACCTGTCAGAATGGCTAAGAACAAAAGCTCAAATGACAGCACATGCTGGCGAGGGTGTGGAGAATGGAGAACCTTCCTCTATTGCTGGTAGGAGTGCAGGCTTGTGCAACCACTATGGAGGTCAGTCTGGTGATATCTTAGAAAACTTGGAATAGCTCTGCCTTGGAACCCAGCCATCCCACTTCTGGCTATACATCCAAAAGACTCCTCACCGAATCCCAAGGAAGTTGCCTCATCTATGTTCATAGCAGCCTTATTTTTAATAGCTAGAATCTGGAAACAACCCAGATATTGCTCAACTGAAGAATGGATTTTAAAAACTATGATATACCTACACAATCTATTCAGCTATCAGAAACAAGGAAATTATGCAATTTGAAGCCAAATGGATGGAACTAGAAAAGCTCATTCTGAGTGAGCTAACCCAGACTCAGAAGGATGCACATGGCATCTATTCCCTTATAGTCGGATTTTAGCTATATAGTACAGGATATCTATATTATAACCAAAGTACCAAATGGAACAGGAACATTGTAGAGAGCTGTGACGTGCCGCGCCTTAAAGATGGCGCCGGTTTCCGCCTTCCACCAGCCCGATGGTGAGCGCTCTCGGTGGTAAACAAGTCCATATTTGGCTAAGACCGCTGATCTGGCTTGCTTCCGCATACGTGGGCCTCTAAGATAGCACCACGTGGATTTACTTGATTGGCTGTTCATATAGTGTTTAGCCTGTGGGTTGGGTCTGCCCGGCCATTCGGAAGACTGTTTTCAAGGGACCTGAATAAACTGCTTGAGAAGAGCTTTTGCGAGTTGTGTCGTCCTTGCTGGTCGAGGGGGATGCGACAAGTGGTGGCCCGTACGGGGAACCAGAAAAGACTCAGAACTCCTGCAGTCAGGGGCAGTGCACTGGTAAGTTCCTGGGATAAATTGGGACAATAAAGTTTCGCGGAAATAGCGAACAAAAGGTAAAGTTTCGCGGAAATAGTGAACAAAATGTAAAGTTTCGCGGAAATAGCGAACAAAAAGGGTAAAGTTTCGTGGAGATTGTGAACAAAAGGTAAAGTTTCGCGGGAAATTGCGAACCAAAAGTAAAATTTTAATCATGGGATTGTCTCAGTCACATCCAATTTTTCTGGCTCTTCATGAGCTACTTTTAGCTAGGAATTTGAAACTTAAGAAGTCAACCCTAGAGAGATTTTTGAATGAATGTTACTCCGTGGCTCCATGGTTTGCGGTGTCCGGGAATCTTACGGTATCCTGCTGGGACAAATTAGGCAGGGACTTGGATTTTGCTTGGGAGCAAGGTACTCTGAAGCATGGAGTAAGACCGATTTGGAAGATGGTGAGGAGTTGTTTAGAAGATCAGAGATGCTGTAACGCAATCAAGGAGGGAGAATCAGCCTTGGAACTGCTTCAAGGCGAAAGATCTGAGCAGGCAGATAGTGAAAAGGGAAACAAAAGGAAGGTCCCTCTCTATCCCGATCTTAGAGATTTTAGAGATTTTGAGGACTCAGAGGGCACGGATTCTGAAGGGGAGCTACACACTCTAATAGAACAGTTAGAGAGGACTGCTATAAGAAAAAGGGAAAAGAAAAGGGTAAAAGAGAAAGACACGTTGGCGGCAGTTGGTGTAAGTGAAGCCGTTGCTGCAGCGCCTTCAGCCACGTTGGCGGTGGTCGGTGTAAGTAAAGCCGTTGCCGCGGCGCCTTCAACTCCCCCTCCATACCCAGAAGCCGTTCAGATAGATCAGCCTGTTCAGTCCCTGAAAGTAGGGAGATCTTTCTGCCCGGGGATGTGGACACAAGTAAGAACAGAATTACAGTTTGCCTATCCGGTATACCAAGACCCACAAGGGAACAGGTACGAGGAACCGCTTGATTTTAAAGTAGTTAAATCCCTTGCAGAGTCGGTTCGTACCTATGGCATTACCGCTTCTTTTACATTGGCTCAAGTAGAAGCATTAAGCAGACATTGTATGACTCCGAGTGATTGGAGTGGCCTGGCCCGCGCCTGCTTAAGTCCAGGGCAATACTTAGACTGGAAAGCTTTCTTGATTGAGTATGCCACTGAGCAAGCAGCCATTAATAAGAGAGATGGAAATCCAGCCTGGGATAGAGATATGCTGCTTGGGCAGGGGAGATTTGCCAACCAGCAGACAGGATATCCCAATCAGGTTTATGAACAAATAAACCAGACAGCTATCAAGGCTTGGAAATCCCTTCCTAACAAAGGGGAGGTGAGTGGGAACTTAACTAAGATTCTACAGGGCCCCATGGAGCCCTTTTCAGACTTTGTGGCATGATTGGTGGAAGCGGCAGAGAAGATTTTTGGTGACCCGGATGCTGTCATGCCACTAATAAAACAGTTGGTCTATGAGCAATGCACCAGAGAGTGTAGAGCCGCTATCACCCCTTACAAAAGTAAAGGGCTAGAAGCTTGGATGAAAGGGTGTAGAGAACTTGGAGGGCCGTTAACTAATGCTGGTCTTGCTGCCGCAGTAGTACAGTTGACCAGAAAAGGTGGAAGAAGTTCAGGAGTTTGTTTTAAGTGTGGCAAGATGGGACACTTTAAAAGACAGTGCCCTGGGGGAAGGAGTACAGAAAGTACAGGAAGTGTACAATGCCCCAGGCAGCCGGGGTTATGCCCAAAATGTAAAAAAGTGAACCATTGGGCTAATGAATGCTGTTCAGTGACAGACATCCATGGCCAGCCTTTAACTCAAGGTTATGGTGGCTCTCGTCCAAAAAACGGACAGCAGGGCCCACGACCCCAGGGCCCACAAATATATGGGGCAGTAGAGAATCAGGACAAAGAACAGAATCAAGAGAGATGGCCAACCCTCCGCCATCCGAGAGACCGCGGAGAGCCACTACAGGCTCAGCAGGTTTGGACCTCTGCTCCACCACCAGACTCGTATTAACGCCCCAAATGGGGGTCCAGTTAATTGAAACAGATTTTAAAGGACCCCTTGAATCTGGTACAGTTGATTTGCTGTTAGGGAGGTCATCATCAGCCTTGAGAGGACTTATTGTCCGTCCTGGGGTTATAGATCCAGATTATACAGGAGTGGTTAAGATCATGGTAGCCTCCCCCCGTGGTATAACAGCTATCTCTCCTGGAGATAGAATTGCTCAGTTGATCAGGTTGCCGAGCTTACATGATCGCTAGGCGGCAAGGGATCGAGAGAGAAGAAAAAATGGTTTTGGGTCCACGGGCACAGATCTGACTTTTCTCTCCTTGGATTTGGACCAACGCCCCGTCTTGGAGTTAAAAGTTGATGGTAAAAAGATCCTGGGCCTTTTGGATACTGGGGCTGATAGGAGTATCATAGCAAAGAAAGACTGGCCTTCAGGTTGGCCCGTACAAGCCTCTTCTCAAACACTTCAAGGCCTGGGTTATGCTAAGACTCCAGATATGAGTGCAAGATTATTAAAGTGGCAGGACAAAGAAAACCACTCAGGGGAAATGCAGCCATATGTACTTGAGCTCCCTATCTCCCTTTGGGGAAGAGACCTTTTAAAGGATATGGGATTTAAATTGAGTAATGACTATTCCGATTCAGCCCAACGTATGATGCAAGATATGGGATATGCTCCAGGCTTTGGAATAGGAAAATATTTGCAGGGGCGGAAAAGTCCCATATCTATGCAGCAAAGACAAAAGAGACAGGGCCTGGGTTTTTCCTAGGGGCCACTGAGGAGGACATTCCCATAACTTGGAAGACGGAGGACCCAGTATGGGTTCCTCAGTGGCCACTTTCCTCTGTAAAATTGAATGCAGCCAAAGAGTTGGTGGATGAACAGATGTCTTTAAAGCATATAAAGCCATCTGTATCTCCCTGGAATACACCTATCTTTGTCATTAAAAAGAAATCTGGAAAATGGAGATTGTTGCATGACCTGCGTGCCATAAATCAACAAATACAGATCATGGGCCCAGTGCAACACGGCTTGCCGCTTTTATCATCTTTGCCACCCTCATGGCCCATAATAGTTATAGATATAAGGGATTGTTTTTTCTCCATCCCTTTGTGTGCCAAAGATAGTGAGAGATTTGCATTTACTGTTCCATCCTGTAACCATGAGGAACCTGATCAGTGGTTTGAATGGGTAGTATTACCCCAGGGCATGGCAAACAGCCCCACTATGTGCCAAATGTATGTGGGGGAAGCCATTGCTCCCTTGAGAAAGAATTTTCCAGATTTGAGATGTGTTCATTATATGGATGGTATCTTACTGGCAGCTAAGAGTGAACAAATGTTAGATCGGGCCTATGAAGAATTAGTTCAATTATTAAAAAAGAAAAGGTTGTTTATTGCTCCTGATAAGGTTCAAAAGGAAAATGTGGTTGATTATTTAGGAGCGAAGGTTGGACCTGAAAAGATAATACCTCAAAAGATTGAGATAAGAAAGATAATTTAAAGACTTTAAATGATTTTCAAAGGTTGTTAGGAGATATCAATTGGGTAAGAGGCTATTTAAAGCTACCAAATTATGAAATAAGACCCCTATATGATATTTTGAAAGGCGATTCAGCACTTAATTCTCCTAAGCAATTAACAGAAGAAGCTAGAAAAGCTTTATGTAAAGTGGAAGAAAGATTACAGAGTGCCTTCCTAAAGAGATGGCAGGAAGGACAGCCCATTGCATTGTGCATATTTGCCACCTATGGTCAACCTACAGGATTGTTATGGCAGGACGGACCATTATTATGGACCTATTCAAAGATTTCTCCAAAAAAATCCATAGAACATTATCCCACTGCAGTTGCTGCTTTAGCCTTGAATAGTATCCAGCAATGTTTGCAGTCTTTTGGAGTTGCTCCTGCCAGTATAATAGTGCCCTATTCCAGTCATCAAATTAAGATTTTGTGTGGCACTGTAGATGATTGGGCAATATTGCAATGTAGCTTTGAAGGAGTGATTGATAACCATTATCCTAAGCATCCATTACTATCATTTTTAAGGAGCACCCAGTGATATTCCCTAAGGTTACTTCAGCAGTACCACTTCAAGGGTCACCAAATGTGTTTACTGATGGCTCAAAGACAGGCTGCGGAGCCTATTTGATAGAAAGAGAAGAGCCCGTGTTATGTCAATTTCAACCCGGCTCCCCCCAAATAGTAGAGTTGAAAATAGTAATTGAGGTGTTTAAAAGTTGTCAATTTGCATTCAATTTGATCTCAGACTCAGTCTATGTGGTCAACACAGTAAAAGTATTAGAATTGGCAGGTCCTATTAAGAATAGTAGTACTGTATGTGCCTTATTACAAGAGTTACAAGTTTTAATCTGGCAAAGAAAAAGGTGTTTTTATATTCAACATATCAGAGCACATACAGGATTACCTGGACCATTAAGTGAGGGTAATGATAAAGTTGATCAATGGACTAGGATGGAATGCATTTTTTGGAACTCATTCCTGGACCAAGCCAGACAGTTTCACCAATTATTTCACGTAAATGCAAAAACTCTACAGCAGAAATTCCATTTGTCTAGAGCAGATGCTAGACAAGTGGTTTTGGACTGTCCTCAGTGTGTGATTCATCATCATCCTCCCAGTGTGGGAGTGAACCCTAGAGGGTTGATGCCACTCAAAATCTGGCAAATGGACGTTACCCACATTTCAGAGTTTGGAACCTTAAAATATATTCATGTATCTGTGGATACCTGCTCAGGTATCATACATGCTACACCTATGAGTAGAGAAAAGGCTCGCAATGTCATAGGGCATTGCTTAGAAGCCTGGGCTGCATGGGGAAAACCACAGCAGCTGAAAACGGACAATGGACCAGCCTATACGGCTCAGTACTTTGTCTCCTTCATCTCCTTCTGCAACCAGATGGAGGTACAGCTTAATCACGGATTACCATACAATCCTCAAGGACAAGGAATTGTGGAGCGTGCTCATCGCACCTTGAAAGAATGTTTGCAAAAACAGAAAGGGGGAATAGGCCAAGGCCGTACCCCCAAGGAGAGAATGTCTTTAGCCTTATTTACTTTAAACTTTTTCAATTTGGATGCTCAAGGCTGCTCAGAAGCGGACAGACATCAGGATTCCCATGGTCCACCTAAAGGTATGGTGAAGTGGAAGGATATTTTGACAGGCTCTGGGTGAGGGCCTGACCCCGTGCTAACATGGGCGAGAGGGTCTGTTTGTGTTTTTCCTCAGGATCAACAAGATCCAGTGTGGGTGCCTGAACGCCTTGTGAGGAAGATTCGTCATGAAGACCTTCCTAAGAATCCTGGTGATAGTAGCAGTGAGTATGTCAGGAATGACCGAGCCAAGATGGGGGATCCTGTCGATATTCCCAAAGCCGATGCCGGTCAGACATGATACAACTGTGTTTCCATGCTTATTTAGCAGTAATAGAAGCTTAGGCTTACCCTACCTTCCCTTTGATGATCAGAAAAGCCCTATAGAGGGTAATAGAAATGTCAGCTTGAAGGGCAGTCTGTGCTTTTTAATGAGCTTCAATAGGTCAGATGATACAGAATGCATTAAATTGTCTCAGCAGTCAGCAGATTTTTTACCACAACTGAGGTTTGGGGGTAGGAGTTGGTGGTTTGTTTTCAGGCAATGGTTCTCGCCTTGAAGGATGGTGGCCCACACGAGTCTCTGACCGGGACCCCCCCAGACAGCCACGCTGGGCACCTTTTTGTAGAGGATCCACAGGAGAGGAAGGACCTTTTCCCTGGCCTGGATGTCAGGAGTGCAGAGCAGTTTGGGTTCAACAAGATTATTTTTCCTTTAGCCCCATGATTAGTAATATAGTGAATAAGTCTTGTACAGGAATGCTTGATATATCTACTAGGGATCCTCAGCAGACTGCCACCAATCCTTTTGATTTGTGGCTTTTGTATGGGGTAAATGGAAGTTGCATGGACTTGGGACCTGTCATTATGCTTGGGGGAGGAATTTATCAAAGAGGTAATTTTTCCCTAAGGTCTGCTACCAAATTGGATCTTTCTAGTGGTAGTGGCTCTGGTACTTGGAATTCTTTGTTTCATTCTTACCGCAATAAGACCTTTTCAGCTTCGCCAGTATGTCTCTGGCCTCCTTTTCTGTGGATTGTAAGTAATGGTTGTGCATCCTTGGGTGAAGAAAAGTTAGTATGCACTCCAGGCATATGTTTTTATGCCCTATGCTGGAATGCCACAGCCTTTCCTGTGGCTGTGGTGAGTAGAATGCCTCGATATGTACCAGTTCCTGTAGAGGCCCCTAATACCATGATGCTATTCAGGTTTAAAAGAGATTTTGGCATCACTGCAGCTATTGTTACTGCCATCACTATTGCTGCTGTGGGAGCTACTGCCTCAGCTATTGCCTTGTCTAGTTCTATACAGACTGCCAATGCCCTGAATAACATCTCAGCCACTGTAGCACAGGTATTGGATACTCAGACCTCTATGAATTCTCATCTCAAAGGAGGCCTTATGATAGTTAATCAATGCGTAGATTTAATACAAGAACAGATTGATTCTCTTTGGCAACTAGCACAGTTGGGGTGAGTAGAAAATGTAAGGTTTGTGTGTTACTTCCGTGCAGTATCAAAATTTTACAAAGGCTGCTAATCTGTCTAGATAATTGTCAAAGTTCCTCTTACAGGATTGGTCGGCTGAATTTGAAAATTTGATGAGAGAGCTGAGAGCGACAATCGTCCACATCAACTCCACTCGGGTGGATCTGAGCCTGGCTACTGGTTTGACTTCCTGGATACAGATGGCTATGGATCATCTTAAGGAGTGGGCGGGCGTAGGCTCTTTGGCGATACTGATGATACTAGCCTCTCTGGTTTGCCTATGGTGCATCTACAAGATGAGAGCCACACAAAAGCGTAATGCAGCCATGATTATACAGGCCCTTGTCGCCATTGAGGTGGGTCAGTCCCCTCAGGCATGGCTCGCTGCCATGAAGCCTTAAATCTTCACTGAGCATAGTCCCTGCCCACTGAGGTATTCATTCCATGGATATTAGGGTCTGGCAAGTCAATGACGGAGTAGACGGGTAAGTCTCGGCCACCTAAGACAGGGTAGCCCCGAGTGGGGAGGCTGACCCAGAGACGGGTAAGAGTTTGAGCACCGCCCTCCTACAGGCTCAGGCCCACCGTGAGATCCCCAGATATGGGGATTACGAAGCCTTTCCAGGGACTTCTACCAACTTTAGAAAAAATAAAAAAGGGGGAACTGTAGAGAGCTGCGACGTGCCGCGCCTTAAAGATGGCTCTGGTTTCCGCCTTCCACCAGCCCGATGGTGAGCGCTCTCGTTGGTAAACAAGTCCATATTTGGCTAAGACCGCTGATCTGGCTTGCTTCCGCATACGTGGGCCTCTAAGATAGCACCACGTGGATTTACTTGATTGGCTGTTCATATAGTATTTAGCCTGTGGGTTGGGTCTGCCCGGCCATTTGGAAGACTGTTTTCAAGGGACCTGAATAAACTGCTTGAGAAGAGCTTTTGCGAGTTGTGTCGTCCTTGCTGGTCAAGGGGGACGCGACAGAACATAGACTTTTTTTTTCCTGTCAATGAGACACTTTGCCCTAGTGGTGCTGCCTTGTAGGCCCCCAGTGTATGAGGAGGCTCTTGGCCCTCACATGACTGCTGAACTGGGGCAGGGGAATGTTATGTAGGAACACTCCACTCCAGAGGAGTGGGATGGAAGGGTTAAGGGGTAGAGGTGTGAGGGTGGGACTGGGAAGGGTCGAAAGTGGACACTATGATGGAGATGTAACCTGAAGCAATAAATAAATAAATTAAAAAATAATCCAATTAAAAAATGGAGTACAGAGCTATATCAATTATTCATAACAGAGAAATCTCTAGTGTCCTAGACACACTTGAAAAAGCACTCAAAATTCTTAGTCATCAGGGAAATACAAACAAAATGACTCTGAGATTCCATCTTACACTCCTCAGAATGGCTGTGATCAAAACCTCAAGTGACAGCACATACTGACAAGGAGGTGGATAAAAGTATACACTCTTTTATTGATGATGGGAGTGCAAACTTATAAAACCACTTTGGAAATCAGTCTGGTAGCATCTCAGAAAATTGGGAATAGTTCTACCTAAAGACCTAACTATACCTCTTTTGGGCATATACCCGAAAAATTCTCCACCAAATTACAAAGACATCAGCTCAACTATGTTCATAATAGCTTTATTCATATAGCCAGAAACTGGAAACAACCCAAAGATTCTTAAATAATTCTTGAGTTGAGGGCCCAATAATTCTATAGTACATTACAATATTACCTGATTTTGAAGCTGTTGAAACATGGTTCATGAATGAAGCTGTGGAAAAAGGTTTCTGAGATCTTGTGAGAAAGCACTCAGTAAGCAAGACAGGAATATTGCAACTTTTGTTCCTCCATAGCATGAATTTGTTCTTGGAATGTGTTTCTGCACCCTTTCCTGGTATAGTAAATAGAAATAGATTTGATTTAGATTATACATTACTTCTTACTTTTGTTATTGGGATGTTTTCAAATATTGGTTATCATTTTGACTGTATACAGCTCAAACTCATAAATTTTGCTCTGACCTTACTTAACCCTTAGAATGCACCAGAATATAAATTGTCTGATGCCCTGAATAAAATTGTCTATTACATGAGACATTAGATTGATCATGTTTAGGTTCCATTCTCCAAAATTCACACTGCTAGCAAGATTGATAACAGAAATGTTGTCATTAAAGTTGGTATTTGTATTGATGTGTTCATTGGTATGGACCTAATCCAATATTACTGGTGTACTTTCAAAGAAGAAAAATTTGAATATTTAGACAAAGAGTTAGAGAGACAGAGGAAAGAACAATAGGAAGGCACACAATGAGTTGATTGAAAATCATTGAGAAGGCAAGAAGACCTGAAATACACCTTTTCCTAACAATTCTCTTAAATCCATTGACACATTAGATTTCCTGCTTCCACAATTGTGAGACATTAGAGCTATGTTTAAAGAAACAAAACCATATAAAATTTCTTCTCTTGTCTGATGTTAGGTCATCATTTTCTTTCATTATTTGCTTTTTAATGTCTGAAACACAAAACAAAAGTGAATTCCAGGAAACATCGGAAGAATCTGCAAAGTAAAACAAGACACACAAAACATACTCCTTTTAAGGCCATCTTAGATCAGACAAAAGGGTGTGAATTTTTATCTGTAAATGTCCAGATAATAATATTTCAGGCCAAGGGAACCATACAACCTAATCTTTATTACCTACTCTACAGTTATAACACAAAATCAACCATGGACAATATGTGACTATACACATTTCACTGTTTTCAAATAAAATTTTATTTATGGACACTAAAATTAGAATTTAATATTATTTCTCAAGTTTCATGGAAAATAGATTCTAGTTATTTAAAATGTAAAACAATCTTCAGCTCTTGGGTTTAAATTGGAATTTTGTCTTAGGGACAAAGTCTGTTGAGCCCTGTTTTAATAACAGTGGGTGGCAATGAGGCTTAGTACAGAGGTATAATGTACACAAGATAAAACTCTTTTAACTTCCTCCAGGACACAGTTTATCTTATAAGACTCCAATCTGCTTAAATGAAATCATTTATTTGCCCAACACTGGGTTGAAGTTACTCCAAACGAAAAAGGATCAGTAACCTTGATCTGGGAGTGCGAACATTTGATCATCCTTGTCATCCATCCATACTAATGTCCTCTGGATATAATTCTTTGTGGATTATGTATGGTTCCTGAAAATCAAATGAAAATTGCAGGGTTTCTGTTTGTTTTTATGAACAAAGATTCTGGACCCTACCTTGTTAGATATGTATATCACAATTGCTTCTTCATGTTATGTGAAAATAAAACACATGAGCTACAGAGCTTTTTGATTATACAGCCCTTGTAACGCCTGCTGTAGTGGACTCCTGAGCTTTATATCTGAAAGGAAGGAAGCCTTTTCTCCATGCTGAGACCTACCAATATTCCTCACAGCCAGTTCCCTTAAGCAAATTGGGGCTAATCTTCCTCAGCAGTTCCATCATACCTACATTCCTGTAACCTCAAGTAAGACAGGGTTATAGTAGCCTATAAGGGATTTAGTGGTGTACAAAAAGAAGGAATGAGAAGTAATAACTCTTTTTACTAAATCAGGGGTTAACAAACTTTGTTCCTAAGACAAATTTACAATTTAAGCCTAAGAGCTGAAGATTATAATGGATTGTTGAATCCTGTCTATATCTTCATGTATACATACTCTCATAAGTTGTGTGTTCAGTCTTTAAAGAAATCTTAAAATTCTGCTTTGTGCTGAACTTATTCCACATACTGAAAGTACTGTCCTGAATAAAACAGATACAGTATGTCCTTGAACCTTGAATTTCAAGGATAAGATGATCATTACTCAATCTCAAAGTTAATAATTAGAAATTGACTTCCTTTCTATCCCAATTTGCACTGATCATGAAGATCTTTTCTAAGACTTCCTCACTACCCTATCCCTTTATCTCAGCTGCCAACTTTTGCAGGAATTCTCTGGAACTAGCTGGCCATGCAGGACAAGGATGGGAAGCAATCTTCACTTTTCCTCCTCTTGTCCAAATCCAATTCCACAGTCTTATCCCCTGCTCTGTAACAGACCACCTACTTTGGTATCTTTTCCCCCCTGAGTGCATACCCATGGGACTATGCAGATCTTGGTGATACACCCTGTTTTCTTCCCTCCTGTGAAGCCACTGATTTCCACCACCTCCTCTAATCCATCTCCCTTCTTAAGTGTCAGATCCCAATACCAAGAAACACATTCTATCTGAAATTCCAAGTTGCCACACCCAGCAGGATCTCAGAAACATTCTCCTAAAAGACAACTCACTACCACCACACTAGCCTGAGAAACAGATAGGGTGACAGAAACTAAGGAATAGAACACCCACACAATAAACACAAGACCACATACCAGTATCTAGAATTATAATCATCCCAAACCAAGTTGCGTAGACATCACTGCAAAATACAAATAATAACAGCCAGGAGAATATGTCTCCACTACAGTCACCCTACTACATTAAGCCCTGAGAAATGCAATATACCTGAAGTACAAAAAAAGAACTTAAAAATAGACTTTATTATATGATAGAGCTCCTTAAAGAAGATATGAATAAGTCTATTAATGAAATATCAGAAAAACAAAAACAAACATTGGAATGAAATGAAGGAAACAGCCCAAGACAAGAAAGTGGAAATGATATAAATAAAAAAAAACTAAGTGAGGTAAAGCTAAAAATGGAAAATTTGAGAACTTAAATAGGAACCTCAGAGTCAAGTTTCACCAACAGAATGTAAGAGGTCAGAGAGAATCTTTGAAGGCAAGTCATTTAAGACAAGTCAGAAGATTCCTCTGTCAAAGAAAATACTTCTGTCAAATAAAATACTAAATCTTAAAAAAAAAAAATGTAGGCAGAAAGCCTGTAAAAAACCTGGAACACTATGAAAAGGCCAAATCTATGAATAGTAGGAATAGAGGAAGGAGAAATTACAAGAACAAAGGCACAGAAGATATTTTCAATGAAATAGTAGGAGAAAAATTTCCTAACCTCAAGAAGGAGGTGCCTATCAAGGTATAATAAGCATATAGATCATCAAATAAATTGGATCAGAAAAGAGAGCCCGGGGATGGCGGACAGCGGAATACTCAGCAGAGAGCAGAATCAGGCACCAAGGAGGATGAGTGACCCAGTTGATTCTGCCTGGCAGACTTCCTCAATAGCTGTCTCCATCAGGGGCCTGCAACCACCACTGCAATCCAGTGTCGCTGGGACCGTTCAGCTCTACACAATGCCCCAGCCGGAACCTCAGTGAAGCCTGCAAGATCAGCTTCTGCCTACAAACCCCTTAGGTCATCTAAACAGCTGAGAACAGAAGGACTGAACATAAAAGGATTGTACTAACATTTTTAATCATTTTTCCCATTTGGGTTGGGGCCCCAATCAGGTCTACTACGACCCAAATCAGCAGGAAGTCACTTTAAGAGAGCGACGTCCCATGCCCAGAGTGTGGGGAGGGTGTTTCTCCGCCCATCTTTTTGGTTATTTGAAGGATAACTGAAAACTCTGTTATGTAGGGGAAGAGACTACAAGCTGATAAATGGTCCTGTCTTAATGGGTTTTGGAGGTTAGCCCCAGAGAATTCCTACTTTTCCTTTTCGGTATCCTTCTTCCTCTCCTATGTAGGAGTGCATGGGCTTGAGAAAAATGAGATATAGACATAGCACAGGAAGGTCCAAGAAGAAGGGGCAGATTATTGAATATGCCCTTATACCTTTGTATATTGATACAAAATTAGTAGTTTATTTGGCTAAAGTGGTATTGACCATTGTTTATTGTGCAAAAATAAGATTGTATTGGATTACATCGGTATTGATCTTTGTATATTGATACAAAATTAAGATTATAGTTGGCCACAATGGTATTGACCCTTGCATATGGACGTAATATTAAGATTATATTGGGCTACATAGGCATTGATCTTGGTATATTGATACATAATTAAGAGTATATTTAACCACAATTGAATAGATCTTTGTATATTGATACAAATTTAAAGGTAACGCTTCCTAATGGTATCATACCTAGAGATACTTAAAAATAAAATGTGAAGCTCTGACCTCTTGATACCGTCTAAAACGGTCTAGGATAGTTAAAACAAACTCCTAGTCATGCAAACATGTCTCTTTGTTGGCTACTATGACAGTCTATCACAGATATTCTCTAAACTACCCAGTAATCAAGTTGCTAAGAGACAAGCAACATTTGCTTATCTAAATACAAGAGATGGATAGGGCATCTTCAAAAACCCCTTGAGATCTGCAGAATATGGCATTCAAAGATGTTATCTTAAATCAAGATTTTTTTTTATATCGAGACATATCAGCGCCTGACGGCAACCCTATTCTACTCCAAGTAGAGGATAAGCATCGAAGAACCTCCACTGTAAGATGGTTGAATTGGTGGCAAGCCTTTCTCTTGGCATGAAAAAACCCCTTGCACCAACTGCAGACAGACTGCTGTCCAAAAAGGACAAAACTTGGTAGCGGGGAAGTCGACAGCCTAACTCTGCCAAGACAGGGTAGGAAAAACCCCTTGCTTCAACTGTAGACAGACTGCTGTCCAAAAAGGACAAAACTTGGAAGCAGGTAAGTCGACAGCCTAGCTCTGCCAAGACAGGGTAGGCGAGTCCTTCATATCCCCTGCTCTACAATCAATGTCTGTCAGAGAAATGGGGCCAAATGACTGAAGATTGATGCTGTAATGTATGGAGAGAAAATGGGAGCTGTCCAGGCAGCCACTGGTATGTCATTTCTTAGTTTGGGAAGCTGCAGCCCTGCACTTCCTATATAATCAGATATATTTGTCCCTCTCAGGTCTCTGAGGTGGTTGAAGAATAGATAGCTAGAGTCTCATAGTTAAATTTTGAGTTGTTTGGGAATCAAGAGGGTGTTCTAAGAAGATGCTTTTTAAATTGTGATGAAAGTTGAGTTGGATATAGAACTTTAAACTCATGGAGATAGGTCGACAGTAGAATGTTGAAGTCAGGTGCCAAATACATATAGACTGGACATTGGGATTGTATGCCAAGCCATATAACTCTCATAATTTTGGCCTATTTACCTCTGTTGTTTTGTATTGTATTTATTATTATAAGAGCAAGAGCCATTTGTTGGACTGAAAGGGGGAGCTGTTGGGGGGAAAAGATATATCTTAAACTTAAAAAAAAGGAAGGGGATGGGTGGGTTGAGGCGGAAGAGGGTGGGAGGGTGGGACTGGAGGCGGGGTAGGGAGGGGATTTCAATTGAGATGTAACTTGAAGAAATAAAAAATAATGTAAAAAAAAAAACAAACAAAAAAAAAAAGAGATTCCTAAGAACATGCCACTCAGAAGAGGTAAGAGGCCAACCTATCCCTGCAATCCTCCCATGCACTTGGTTCAGATCCCAAGGACCTAAGCTGCTGACACTCCTTCCTACAGCACCACTTGCCACCACTTCAGTGCTCTTACCCCCTACCTCATGTGGATACTCACTGCTCCAACCACGTCTATCAGAAAACCATGTGGAGGCAATGTTAGCCAGAAAAAGAGATATGTGACATCAAGCAGAGACTCCATGCTGGACCAGAGACCAAACACACTGGATGCCAGAACACCAGATAGGTGACCCACCTTTTGACTTCCTCCACTCTCTCAGTACCCTCCCCAACTATCCCCAATTCAAACTCTCCTCTTTATCACTTTGTCTCAGCCCCCAACATGGCTAGAGACTCCCCTGTTGAACCAAAAGTTAAGCTAGCCACGAGAATTCCCATCTCCAACTCAGATAGAAACTTTGTACTGGATCATAGGTCATGCTGATTGCTGTATATCCAGGAAACAAACATCAGAAGATCAGAGAGGAAACAGAAAGCAATGAACAAAACACCATTCAAAACATAAACTCAGAAATCAGCACTTAGAATTATAATCATCTTAAATGCAGATGCCTATACAAGAGTATACGAACACAATCAATACTGTACCAACAGAGATGAGCTATCCTACTACAACAATCCTTGAATATCCAACACAGCTAAAGCATAAGAAAATGACCTTAAAACCAACTTTATGAAGATGATAGAGGTCTTTAAATAAGAAATGAATGGGTCCCTTACAGAAATCCAGAAAAACACAAAGGATCAATTGGGAGAAATTAATAAATCCCTTTAAAATGGCCAAGAAAGCCAAGAAAAAAACAAATAAACAGGTGCAAAAAATGAATAAAATTGTTGGAGACTTGAAAATGGGAATAGAAGCAATAAAGAAAACAGAAACTTAGGGAGTTCTGGAAATAGAAAATCTAGATAAACAAACAGGAAGTACAAACACTAGCATCACCAAAAAAATAAAATAAAAATAAAAAAATACAAGAGATGGAAGATATAAACTCAGAAACTGATGACATGATATAAGAAATAGTTACATTGGTCAAAGAAAATGTTAAATCTAAAATATCCATTAACACAAAACATTCAGGAAATCTGGGATGCTATGAAAAGGCTAAACCTAATAATATTAGGAAAAGAAGTAGAGAATCCCAGCTCTGCCTCCTCCCCCACCCCCAAAACAAAAGAGCAGGCCTTCCATGGATATTCTCTGAACCTAGTCTAACCAGATACATATGAAGGACAGATGTGGGAACCCAGTAGGAGTCAAAGGATCCCAAGAGGAGGAAAAGAGTCAAATACACCCTCATTCCCATTGTTAGGAGTCCCACAAGAACAACAAAGTACATACAACTATAAACATAAGCAAGGAACTAGTTCAGACCCATAAGGGTCTGTGTTTGTCGCTTCAGTTTCTGTGAGCCCCTATGAGCCCTGCTTATTGAATCTGTGGTCTGTGTTCTCATGGTGATCTTGAACCCTCTGACTCCTACAAGCCTTCGTCCACATTTCTGTGGGGTTTGCCTGGCTCTGTCTAGTATGTGGCTTTTCAATGGAAACTCTAAAAGCCATAAAGACCTGGACATATATTCTACAAACTCAAGAGATCACATATGACACATTCCTATACAAAGGAAAATATTCAATCAAAATAGAAAAATATATATTGTTAAAACCAAATTTAAGCAGGATCTATGTACAAACCCAACCCTATATAAGGTACTACAATGAAAACTTCAACCTGAAGAGGGTAGTCACACCTAAGAAAACACCTGGAACGAATAATCTCAGTCCAGTAAATCAAAATAAGGGGAAAATCCCCCACACTACAACAATAACCAACAAGGACTGCTGATTGATAACTCTCAATATTAATGGTCTGTATTCCTTCATAGATATAGAGTAACAGAATGGATTTGAAAACAGGATGCATCCTTCGGAAACACATATAACATGAGGACAGATATATTCTTAGAGTAAAAGGATATATAAAAAACTATTTTAATCCATCAGGACCAAAGAAACAAGCCAATGTAGTCATTGTAATATTGAACCAAATTGATTTCAAACCAAAACCAATCAGAAGAAACAAAGACTATCACTACACACTCTACAGTACATACTCATCAGAGGAAAAAAATACACCAAAAGAATATTTCAATTCTTAACATCTACGTACTAAACATAAGGGAAAACAAGTTCATAAAACAAAACAAAAAAAAAAAACCTAAAACTCTTCTACAACTTAATCAACTCTCACACAGTGACAGTGACTTCAATATGACACTATCAGCAACAGACAAAAACTCAACATGGAATACTGGAGCTAAGTGATGTCATAAACCAAATGGACCTAACAGACACTTACAGAGCATTTTTCCCAAACAAAAAATAATATACCTTCTTCTTGGCACCACATGGAATATTCTTCAAAAATTGACCAAATACTCAAACACAAAGCAAGTATCAACAAATACAAGAAAATTAAAACATCACCTTGTGTCCTATCTGACCATCACAGATTTAAGCTGGATATCAGTAACAGAAAGCTTACAAACTCATGAACAGTGAACAATTCACTACTGAAAGAAAACTGGGTCAAGACATAAATTTAGAAAATAATAAACTCTTTAAAAAATTGAATGAAAATGAAAGCACAGCATACCTAAACTGATGGGACATAATAAAATCAGTTCTAAGAGGCAAATTCTTAGCACTAAATGCCTATATAAAAAATTTGAACAACTCTTATATTAATAACTTAATAGAACACCCCAAAGCTCTAGAAGAAATATGCTCCAAAAGAGTAGATAGCAGAAATAATCAAATTCAGTTCTTAATTTAGTAAAAAAGAAACATCACCACTACTATCACCAACAACAATAAACACAATATAAAATATGAATTAAAGAGTTTGTTCTTTGTGAAAATCAATAAGATTGACAAACCATTAGGTAAAGTAAAAGATAGAGAAAATCCAAATTCACAAAGTTAGAAAGGGGATAAATAGCAACAGACACTGAGGAAATCCAGAGAATCATAAGAACATACTTATAATCCTACACTATACTGAAGTGGAAAGTCTAAAAGAAGTAGATAAATTTTCAATATTTACCACCTAACAAGGTTCCATCAAGATCAGGAAAGCAATTTAAGTCTATAATTTAGACCTATAATGCCTGGTGAGATAAAACCAATAATTAAAACTCTTCCAATATCCCCCCACCAAAAAAAAAAAAAAAAAAAAA